>VWZV01007903.1:264733-390342 GCA_013397155.1 Irena cyanogastra
TTTTTTTTTTTAGTAGTTAGTGACAAAAGAGGGTATTTGCTTTTACTCAATATTGGATAAATTTAGAGGAACACTGTCAAAAATTTAAATTCTGATAGAATAAGGGCAAACCGGTCTGAAGCAACCTGGAGAAATGATTGCATTTAATTTTCAATTTAATTGCATCATTCATGATGATTCTTGTTGGTCCCTTCCAACTGAGAATATTCTGTGATTAGCATAACAAGCAGCTCTGTAGCCATTAACAAATGTTTATGTAGTTAAACCAGTAGGAGAAGATTATAATAACAGGTTTGAAGGGAAATAATGTAGCAAAACTGGTCCTCTTTCTTCCAGCTTTATGTGACAGGTAGCACAGGAAGAATTTAAGAAGTCATAGGAACATGTGATTCAAAGGCAACAGAGCACACTGGACAATGAGTGAGAGGAATGAAGGGTAAACTCTTGACAGACAGTAATGCAATTGATAAATAGATTGGCCTGGGAATAGTATTACATATGATTGAATGCAACAGACTCCAAATATGCTGGATGAGTGAAAAACATCTGCATACACAGAGATGGAAGCTGGTGGATATTACCTGATCTTTGCAACATGAGGATTTTGTTGGTTTTAGTGCATGTTTTGTACTCTGTTTTTCTTTTTTACTCTCCTTAGACTGCTCCTCCTATCAACCACTTCCCTGAAGGCCCTATGAAGTTTTACTTTTTTACACTGTTGTCACTAACATAAGACCTTGTGCACATCTGCTTCCATAAAATCCCTTTAAATATACCTTTTTTTTTTTTGCAACAGACTCCAAGAACTCACTGTCATTTGCATGTCCAGTGGCTACAATAGTTTTTAAATGCTTCTGAGTTTTTAAACATTGATAAGGTGTCTTGTTATAAATAACTTGCGAGTTCCAACTGAAATGCAATATTAATGTATTTTCTTTGTTTCTGTGGTCCTGTGGCAATTTTGTCTTAAGAACATATAGAAAATTCATTCAGAGTAAACAATACCATGATTTTGTTTAATATACGTTGGTATGTTTTGTTAATTTTCATCCAATTTCATGTGGCTAAGTATAGGAGATACTACTTGGGAAGCAGGTATCCTGTTTTACAATTTTTCCACTTTGAGTTGTCTAGGAGTTTCATTTTCCACTTCCTCACTATTTTAAGGGTGCAAGAAGACATTGTAATAGTGCCCTTGATTTCTAAAATTTCCTAAAATGTACTGAGAAATAAATGTCCAAGAATATGTCAACAAATTAAAAAAAAATAATTTATACTATTTATACAATGAAGTTAGTAGTATGTTTATATATGGTTATATACTTTCACAATGTTTACTAATATTTTATTTAATAACATACACAGGAATAAATTTTAAACATCAGATTCTGATTCTGCTGAACAGTTATAACTTCCTTCAACACAGTGATAGAAAATATTTCCTTATAGTTATTACTTGGAAATTAGTACTGTAATGCAAATCAAAATCATAGTCTTATTTGATGTTTGCTGATATAAATGAATATTGAGAGAGATGTATATATTTGTTTTTTTCCTTCTGGAAACAAACCGGAGATTTTTATTGAGTTATATGTAAAGTATTGTCTGGACCTGTTTAACCAATCATTATTTTTTTTTAGCAAAGAGGTAAAAACCCAGATGTTTTACAGCCTATTTTATCTTCTGTCCTAGTATGTACTCAGTTAAATACATAAGGTGTCACTGATCTCAGTGTTGCTGTAGACAAAATTAGTTTTGGAAAAGTGTCTTTTGTCTACTTATTTATTTAATGGATGGACATTATTTGCTTGTTTCCTCTTATTGCATGTTGTTGAAGGACTAATAGGGATTTGGAAGAAAAAATTAGTCCTCTTCACTAAGTGATCATAAAGAAGATCAACTGTTTGTATGACCTGTAAGACTTTTAAAAAGCTTTGTAATGCTCATTTAGTAAGACATTTCTTAATATGCTCAGATTTGTATTCTACTAAGGAATATAAAAACTCATTAGTTAATAAAAGAACTATTGATTAAAATGAAGAAAAATCCATAATATTCACAGATTCTTCATAGATCAAGCACTTTAACTTGATATCAAGTCAAAAAAATTTGGTCTCCATTGCACCAAAAATAGATTGCTCAATGGTAGTATATTCAGCTTTCAACTTCACTGGGTTTTATCAGCCCATTAAGGTGAAGAAATATCCAACTAAAAGAGAATGCAGCATTCCACTTTTTGAAGGACTAATATATTTCCAATATCTCTTGGTGTTATGCCAATAATTAGCTAAGAGAAAGAGAGGAGGAATAAATCTTCAGGTGTATTTCTCCCACAGTAGCTAATACAGACCTTGTAACATACCGCTTTGGCTTTGAAATTATTTAATCTCAGCAACATTTAAAAATTATCTTCAGTGCTTGTCTAGTACAAAACTTGCGTAACCTAAAGATTAAGGGAAAAGAAGAGGCATTTCAAAATGTCTTCGGATACCTACTTTGTTTTGTGATAGCTGTTGTTTATTTTTGGTTACAGTTGGCTAGTTGTCCAGGTTTCTTTTCACCAGACTTGAGAAAACTCAGTGAATTGAGGGGAGGGGATGCTAGTTGTTGTGACACTTTCTCAGTCTTCAGATTGACAGTTTTAAAGGTGGTTGAAAAACAACACATAGTGTTTGTCAGCAAATGATTTGTCTTTGGAAAAATAGAACTTAAAAAGGATTGAGCATCTTTTTATGCTTTATCTGTTGCACTTACAATCACTTCTGATGATGTAAGAATGATTCCAAATGGAGAATTATAGAACAAATAAACTGGGATTTTGAAACTAATGTTTTGTGTTTGGATAGATAAATTGTGCCAGCATGTTTTTATAATAAGGCTATTCAAGTTGACACAAGATACTAATTCATCTTTCTAGACTAGAATATGATTAGTTTAGTTAAAAAATAAAACCAAAAAATTCTCATAAACATTGAACATTGAAAGTAGCACTTTTGAGCAAGCAAGTAAGTATATAAGTTGTTCCTTTCTCACTGAGCACAAGCACTTCAGATTGTGTTGTATGTATGGAGAATACTTCAGCCCAGAAGTATTAGCAGTTGGTTGTGATGTCACTGGAGAAATTCCATGTTCTCTTCAAGCTTGAAACTCATGGCCAGAACAGGCAGGCAAGCATTAACGTAGTTGTAAAAACTGGTTTATTTTTTAAAAATAAATACAAAAATATAAATATAAAACATTGGCAGATAGAATTTGATGAAATGAAGTTGCACAAACTTTTTTTTTAAACCAGCTGCATATTACACTTATTAACACCACGTGTACATTTTGTTTTATTTTAATGTACAGAACAGGACATATTGGATTTTTTTCTTCTTTGCCATCTTAAAAGCTGCACTTGCAGGAATAGGACATGTACCTAACAGAAGCGGCTTGTACATGAGGTTGCTTAAGGGATTATCACCCTGTTCAAATTTCTGAAGGTAAGATTTTTTTTTTTACTTACTAAAATGTACAACACTGAATTTCCATAGCTTTGGCTCTTGGAAGTTTGATTAAATAAAATGTTGTATATATTCCAAGTGGCATCCTACTAGAAAGAATGAATGACATTAATGGACAAGTTTAAAACAAATTTTAAAAGGAAACCATTGTGCTGAGTGGCAGGAAAATTTTCCTGGATGTTAAATACTGTTGAGTGCAGAAGGTGTCTGTAAAATTACTTCCGCTCAAAAGAAAAAGAAAAAAAGTAGCCTACTGTAGGTTAAGAAGTGTCTTTGTCACTTTCTCCTCCACCGTACATCTCAGCTAGCTTATTAAACCGAGGGCCCCACTCTCGGAGGTAATCATAGTTTTGGTCTCCTTCGGTAGTACCTGACTCCAAGGAGCTCAAGGATTCAGCTATGGAATCGTTTCCTTCATAGGCATAGGTTGCGAGCGAGTCATACGGCGGCGCGGAGGGATCGGTGTCGTGCTCTTTTAGCCTTTGGTTAATGAAATCTCGGACATCCGTGTTGTCTGGCGCCGAAGGAGTCCTCCGTGGCACAAACAACGTTTCAGGGATAATGTCTCGCCGAAGCTTCTTGTCTTCGATAGCCGCAGGATTCCTCAGTGTGCCGATATCAAAGGCTTGGGTGTCTTCCTCTCCACCGCCTTCGTCATTGTAGCTCACTATGTTGTCTCTGATGTCCTCTTTGGAGAGGATCAAAGGCTCCTTCTTTCGTTGCCTCTTCAGAGCAGCAAATAGCACCACTATAACTTAAAGAGGGAAACAAAGAACGGGTAAAGAACTCTATTTAACAATTTCTTAGCAGTAAATCCACCAGGTACAAGAACTACATTTCAGCTACATTTCACCAACTCATTTTTTTGATAACTGGATAAACACCTCTATCTGTATAATGGTAGCACAATAAAGTCTATATCAAAACCCTATTTTGCACACATTGTGTGCTCTGCTTTGCAGGACCATGAGCTTGTCTGCATGCTCCTTCTGTAGCTGTAATGAGCTTTAAAATAGCCCGGTCTATTCTGAAGACATTTGTCTTTTTCAAGCTCAAAGGATATTGTTAAAAAGGGGATTTGAGTTGAATTATAGGTCATTAAGTGTTATTCTGAAAACCACAAAATGGAGGTTTTACAAAATTTTACTTTTTTTTTTATTACAGCTCTGAAACCACTGGATAGACAGGACTTTGATGTAGCAAAATTGCTGCTTACTGTTATATGTGAAATATAGACTGCATATTGATTTTAAGTACTTATTTAAATGAAAAAGAGGCTTTTCCTCAAAAATTTTAAAACTAAAGACACGAAAGCAATTTTTGATTATACTCTTCATCCTCTCTGCACTTTCTTTTTTTGGACAACTTAACAAAAGAACATAAATGAGCTTCTGGTTACACAGTGATAGTTTTAACAGTCTGGGACTTGAATTCTTATTTACAGTGTTAAATTAGCAGATAACAAGGGTTTGCCTTTGTTTTTTTTCCTTTTTATTTTAAGCTGCAGTTGTACTCTTCTTACAGAATCCAGGATCATTAATTCTATCAACCTGTATAATTTTGTGAAATGATTCAGTCCTTAAATATTTGTTCCTGGGTAGGGGAAGATGTGTTTCTCTTCTCACCTAGCAGGATGAGGATGCAGAGGAGAATGGCCACCAGTGCCCCCGTGCTGAGGCCGGCAGGGAGCAGCAAGGCCTCGGCGCTGCAGGACTGCATGTTCCCCCGGCTGTCACAGGCGCACACCCGGATGGTCAGCGTGCCCGTGCTGCTCTGGATCGGGTAGTCGTTGTCCGAGATCACCACTGGGAGAAGGTAAGTGCTTATTTCATGTCGACTAAAGCCGTTCCTTCTTGTCAAAATCCTGGCAGTGTTATCTAGATCGATTAAAAGATACCATTGTAGGCTATACTAACAGAAACCATATCACTTATAGTAGATGCAAATTATTTTATGTGACTTCAAAATAGATCTTGATATATTTCTGTTTTTCTAACAACATTCCCATATGATCATAAAGCTATTTGTAAATTTTTAGGTACATCTGGCCTGCTTATCTGTGCCTCTGCACCACTTTTGCGTGTGATTTGAAAAGAGGATTTCTCAAAGCTTTAAATGTTTTATAGATTAATGCATGCAGTGTATGACACAGTTACAGTTTGGGGCTGAAACCCTGAAATGCAGCAACCGACTGAGGAAAAATAACCTTCCACTTTGTGCAGTTCAACAAGTACTCTGTTCTGGAAGATTCTTTCTATGGATCATCTGTGACAACACCCACAAGAATGCTGTCAACTCAGTATGAGATTTGCTATACTCAACCACTTTCAACACACTGTAGAACAATGAATTATGTACCTTAGCACATGAAGGAGGGCTTTTTTTGGATAGAAATTTTCTCAGGAATTCAGAAAATGTGAAAGATGGTAGATATTCCTGCACATTTTTGAGAAGTGAACTTACTAAACTGTATTTGTAGCAGACAGATCTGAGTTGTGTGCAGGATACTTCAGTATCAAAAGCTGTCCACCGAGTGGCCCGAGGGAAGGGAAGGAAGAAAAGGAATGAATAACATGGAGAGACTTTTTCTTCCACTGTTAGAGCCACATTGCTAGAATGGCAGCTAACACCAGAGTTGATAACTTTTTAGTCCAAAGGAGAGAAAATACAGGTTTAGTGTGCACTAAAAGGGAAATTTAATTTTCATCATATTTGTGGACTGCCTGAGCTATGTGGTTAGCTATCTTGACGGCCAACTCCAGGCACAACTAAAAAAAACCCATGCACAAAAAGGAAGAAAATAATTACAGATAGTAAGGAAATATCAAGATCTATACCTCTCTGTACTCAGGACCTAGTCACCAAGATATAACCTTTGTTTAAAATATTAAATCATGTATTTTTCACAGACTTCAAGATGTGAAACACAAAGTTTTTCTTTATTGCTTCCCTTCACTGGTTTTATGCATTTTGACACTATTTGTTTTCACTCAACATCAAAAATTACGTGTCTTATGGATCTTTAAATACCTCTTCTGTAAGGGATTTTGTAAGGTGCACAAACTGTTTGATTTAATTACTTCACTTTCCCTACCGTTAGAAATTTTTTTTTCTGCTGCTGTTTGTAGTCTACTACATCCTGAAATATTCATCAGGAACAGAGGATTATTCCCTTTGCCTTTATGCCTTTGACACTTTTGAAGGCTGATACCACGTCTCCTCTCATTTATTTCTTCTGTAATCTAGAGTCTTCTCAATTAGTCATACTAATAATGAAAGCTAAAATTCATACACTCACTTTCCCAACAGAAGCTTCTGAAAATTTTCTCTGATAAAGACAGATTGAGAAAAGATCAAAAGAAAAGCCAAAGCGGCTCTCAGAATCATTATTTTCATTAATGGTCAGAAAGAAGCAAAACAGAAGGCCAGGAGAATCAGAACTATGAGACAAAAGTGAAAAATCTCAACTTGTCAGCTGAAGGCATTTTTGAAAGTTTTTTTCTTTTGTAGTCAAGTATTTCATCTGTGTCGTACCCCAGGCAAACACTTTTCTGATTTTCTTTAAATTTTTTTTTAATTACATTTTTGCCTCACTTACACAGATACAAATGGAGAAATTCTAAACCTCATTCAGGTAACGTATTCTTGATAGTAGCAACCTTCACAGCTTCTCTGCATATTGATAAACATCAAAAGCAAACATATTTCAGGAATGTAGCCAGACAGAAAAGATAAAACCCCTTCCTTGGAACAGGCATGAATTTTTACCTTCGTTATCCTGAACAGTGAAGTTAGGGTTAACGGCAGCTAAACTGAAGAAAAATTTTTGTCCACCAAGAGGGTCATCTTTGTCTACCGCACTTATGGTTTGAATAAGCTGCAGGAAAAAAAGCAAGCAAAGAAACAACAACAACAACAAAACCAAATACACCTAGGTTTTTGATAGAGTTGTCTGAACAAAGATGAAAAGCATTAGAATAACTTAGCATTCACACATATTGATTTAATATTTATTCTGTAAAATATAAAATACTAAGCAAATGTTCAACAAGTGTCTTATAAATTTTTTTTGAACAAGAACATCTGTATTTTTCATGCGGTAGTACATGTGCACCTGTACTTTTGTAGCCATATAATGGGCAAAACTTGCTAAAAATAAGTTTTAGCTGTAGCTGGTAGTTTTATACTTCATCTTTGATTCATTGTTTTAAATTCAAATCAACACCTAAGACAGTAATTCACACTAATTTTTCTATATTCATGATAAAAATAGCATCTTATCGAACGGATATTTTTGAAAGGCAAGTTAACGTTACAAATTAATTTCAACATTAAAGCATTTTTTCTTGAACATGATTTTTCTATTTATTAGTATAGCACAATACACCAACATGATTCCTGAGATGAAAAATGCCAGTTATCTTTTATACTTATTTCAACTCTTGCAAAACTTTGTAACACACCCTGGAGATGCACAACGTTTGAGTGGGATGAGAATCTGGTGTCATAATTCTCAAAGTAAGCTGCACTAGGTCAGTTCCATACTCAGACTCAGAGCTTTCTACAATGCCTACAAAAAATTTAGGGTATTTTTGGGGAAAGTAATGGCAAGCCCTTTATCAGCACTTATTTACCTGTCAGGTAAGTCAATATGTGGATTTTTTACTGAAATTTCTATAGCTAAGAATGGCAAAATATTGTTTCCAAGCAAAGTGAATTTTTTCACTTTTATTTTTTGACTTTATTGCCTAATTTCAGTCTGAGACTTTTTTTATACCATAGCATGTAAATGAATTTAAGCTTGGATTTTTGTGCATGCATGCTTGAAGGTTCAGTTATGTTCTTAAGTTTGACTTCCAAATATAGATTAATCTTTAGTCTAGATCATTTTTATTCTTCATTTCTTATCCATCATTTTAAATTGCACTGATTTTTCAACCATGGAATTTCATCTAATTTTTAACACTATTCCTTCCCTGCGGTGTACTTGTTAAACCCTGCTTGTTTTTCCTCCTCCAGTTCTTCCAAATACAGCCATTTCTCTTCATATCACAGCTTTTGTCAGGTCTGATCATCCTTAACATCAACAACTGCAGTGCACTCCTGTTTGCCTAAAAAAACGCATGACTAACTCCCAGCTCTTCCCTTGTCCATCCAGAAAATAGTAGTAAATATCTTGATGAGGCAAGGATGGGATTTCTTTTAATATAGCAGCTTCCTTGCTTTTTCAATAGGAGTTTTGTCTTTTTCTAAATCTGTTTTCTTACATAATCCTCAATAAGTTTCTAAATGAATAAAACTGAAAATGCAAGCATAGAATATTATTTGTTTTTGAAGAATGAATATTTTAATTATTTAGTGAGCAATTAACATATGAATTTTTATAGACATTTACAAAATGAAGTAAAAAAACCCGCTAGTTTATTTTACTTCACAACTAGAGACCATGAATATGGTCAGTTGTAGGTGTTAGGCTGATGAAAATCAACTGATTTGCTGAGTGTTCACAATCATCAGTTTAAAAAGAATGTGCCGAATTGAAAGCATTATATTGCAGTTTGAAAACTGTTTCCTGATAATATCGATTACTATTTTAACATGATAAATCCTGTTTTATATGTAGTTTAAAACATTTTTTTTCTCTTAGACCTGCCAGCCATGGGAAACCCCAATTAATTTCTAAATAGGGGTATAATACTCTAGGTTGCTTTTTTTCTAGAAATGGCACAAAGCAGTAACTGCAGGGCAGTCAAGAATGTTACTCTGTATGGTAACAGCCAGGAAATTAATAGCCCAGTAGCAGTAATGAGGGAGGTTAGCCACAAAACAAAAAAAGATAAACCAGTGGAAACAAGTTTGCTGTATGCTCTGCTTATTCCAACAAAATTTATCTTTCTGCTTGGTAGGACCTCTGCAAGCATCAGTTCTATCAACTGTTTAGGTAGATGTTTTCTTCTAAAATATACTATGAATTTGCTTTTGAATTTAGGACAAAGAAAGAAAATAAATGTGCTATTGAGGAAAAGAAAGCAAAACTCTTTAGAAACCCTACATCAATTTGCAGTTCAAAAACTTTTTCATGCCTGAGTGAGAAAAAGTAAACCTCTGAAGGTTTTTGAAAAAAGTAAGGCAAAGACAAAATTCTGATACTCATAAAACCTCATATACTGGAAGGTATAAATCTATGGCTATCAGGGAAGAAACTAAAGTAAGAATGAATCAGGGGAACTGGGAAAGAAAGAGAACAAAATTTCAAGTAAATTGGTCATAAATTGACATTTGTCAAAAGAAAAGAAAGACATACAATAAACAAAGATAAAATAACTTCAGGAGTAAAGGATTTAAGAAATTTTTATAGAAATATCTGAGAAATAGGAAGGAAAAAATGAATGCTAGAAAGAAACTTCAGGGATTTTAGTTTTTAAATAGATATGAATTTTAGCTATTTTTAGAAAGACACTTGGTGAATACAGCAAGGAAATTTCTGGAAATATGGAGATCTCAAGCAAGATTATGATGAGAAAAGCATCCCTGATAAGGATTGTTATATCGGTCAAATGAGTTGATAACATGAGGAGCAGCATAAAAAGAATTGGTTCAAGAAATCTAGCGTGCTTATATAATCTATACTGAATTAAGTTATCAGAAAAAGAAAAATAGACTCCATGATTCATATTTTAAAATGTCTTTGAAAGAGAACCCATTATGACCTAGACCTATTTACATAACATCTGGCCATGTGAAAAGTGATGCACGGATTCGGTAAAATGAAAGCTACTAGCAGCAAGATAATAACAAGCCATTTAAACATCTCAGTGTACTTGAGCCAGGAGGGGGTGTCCCAGTGCTGGCGTCGGGGCAATGCCGGAGCTCTGTTAGGGCAGTGCCGGGGCTGTATCCGGGGCAGTGCCGGGGCTGTGTCAGGGCTGTGTTAGGGCAGTGCCGGGGCAGTGCCGGGGCTGTGTCAAGGCTGTGTCAGGGCAGTGCCGAGGCTGTGCCGGGGCTGCCCCGGGCGGCCCCAGGCGGTGCCAGCGGCTGCAGCGGCCCCAGCGCAGGGCACGGCTGAGCCCCTCAGCCACGGGCGGGCGGGCGAGAGCCCCGGGGAAAGCCCGGGCAAGGGAGGGCAAAACGCTGCCCCGCAGCCCCCGCAGCCAGGGCTGAGCCAGGGGAACCGAGCGGGAAACAGCCCTGCGAGCCCCGAGGGGACAGCGGGAGCAGGGACGGGGCAGGAGAGACCCGGCAGGGATGGCCCTGCGGCCTGGGAGAGACCCCGGCGGGGCAGGGATTTCCCTGCGGACCTGAAGGCGATCCCATGCTGCAGCAGATTTATCCTGAAGGAATGCAGCCCATGGGGAATGCTCACACGGGGGTAGGGCAAGGTGTGAGGAGAAAGAGAAAAGAGAGTCCGAGAAAAGAAAGTCAACAGCAAAGGGGTGAAGGTGAACCTGGGAAGAAGGGGAGTATTAAAGGAAGTTGTTTTAGTTCTTCTCTGTTTCTCACGATCCTACTCCATGTTTAATGGACAGCATATTAAATTAATTTTCCCCAAACTGAGTCTGTTTTGCCAGTGATGGTAATTTGTAAGTTTGTCTTTGTCTCAAGCCATTTACTTTTTCATTTTTTCTCCCCCTATACTGTTGAGGGAGGAGGAAGTGGCTGGGTGGGCACCTAGCTGCTGACCAAGGTCAACTCCTGCCTTCTTTTCTTTTGGTAGATCATTTACAAATAGAGAAGAAGGGCCTCTCTTCTGACATCTGCTATAGGGAGAATGAATATATAGAAAAGTTATACTCAGTTCCATGCAAGATCTCTCTAAAGCAGGACTGACTTCTGCTTTCTAAACTGATTCTTATCTTTTACGTTAGAGGATCTTTGGAGGCTGCCAGCTGAGCTGCCAGACATGTGACAGCTGGGAGCTGACAAAACCAGTGGGATTCCATCTGTCCAGATGCCCAGCTCCTGGCTCTTCTCACCTGGGGGCGGAGGACAGCTGAACTTCTTTGGTTGCAGGGCTGCAGCAGTCTGAGCATTTTGCTGCTTTATTTCCCTGAACTCCTATTGAGTCAGCCTTCTGTAGGTCACATGAGTGCCTGTGTCCTCTTTATGCCATCACACCAAGACCATCCTCGTTTTTGGGGGGGTCAAAAGAACATCAACCATCAAAATAGCATTCTGCCAGAGGTGCTGCTTGTGTATAGCTTGAGCTTTTTGAGATAGGATATTTGCATCATTTGTAAGTTCACCGTACGATCTGACATCAGCAGTAATAGCAGGCAGGAAAACAATCACAGGCCCTTTGAGTCATTCAGACAACAAAATTCACATTTCTCTCTTGCTATATATTTGCATATATATGTGTGTTTGTATACATGGATTTATGTGCACCTCCCTAGGTATCATATATAGTATGTGTGTGTCTACATATATGTATGTATAAAATTTAGGCTTCTGTAAAAATAAAGTAAATGGAAAAGTGTAATATTCATTATAATATCTTTCTCTAGCAGATGGGAAATATTGAAATGAATACCACAGAATCTGTGACTGACAAAACATCGTTAGTTTCAGTGACCTAATAGATATAAATTTCATGATTCAAATGTAATTATGAAAACCTGAAAGGGAAGAAAAATAGCAGAAATGTGGGAGGAATCAAGCTCAGACAACCATGTTCAGTTTGGATTGATTAGATTCTCTCAGGAGAGATTGAATTTGAAAAATAAAAAGTCTTATTTATGAGCTGCCAGTAAACAAGAAGAATATAATTACATTCAAATAGATTATTTATGTTATCCTGCATTACATTTTTTCCATTCCTGTGAATTGTTTTCTTTAAGCAATCATTTGCAGCTCAGATTTCTTAAAAAGCATTTATATTTATGGCCCTCTCAATAATCTTGGCAGGTTTTTTCTGATAAAGACACTATTGAGCTCTATAACACTTTAAATAAGCATTTGTGGATATGTAAGCTTATTTGGCATCTCATCTGTTAGTTATAAGTTATCGGTGCTATTTTATTCAACTTTTTAACTGACAGCCTATTCTGATTGTAAGCAATGAAACAATGCAATGTAGAAATACTTTTATATTTATTTTTAAATTATACTGACTTTAATAGTCTAGGTAGCGCAGAAAAAACTGTCCCTTAAAATATATTTACATGGAAATTTAACTGCTTTATTAACATTTCCTGTATGCTCTCGAACTAGTAACCTGCACAGGGAAAATTCTGAAACCTCAGATGAATAAAATTTGTGGATTCATGCATTTATATATTTTTTTAACAGAGGATTTTTTAGTTTTGTGAAACTGGAAGAGGAAAACTCGATGTTCTTCTTTCACAAGTCCTAATCTATATGTCATATTGAAAATTATTAAAATATTATTTTAGCATTTATAGTAGACACTTCAACTGTCCAAAATTCTACATTTTTAGCCAGTGATTTCTCTTTATCTAACACCTTGAATTCTCTTGCGACTGTCACAGCAGACAAATGCACTTGCTCAGTACCTTTAGATATTTTATGTGTTATAAGTTTGGGCCTCAAATTCTTTGTTATAAGTTCAAACTGATGTCACTTTGGAAGGAAGAATGGCAACCTGAATGTGAAATTTGCAATACAACCTGAATGTTATACCTATGGGACTCCAATAGTTAAGACAAGCTGGCACTTGTACCACATTCTATTCAAACGTACTGAAAGGGTTGCATTGAGGCATTACTGCTACCATTTTAAAGGTTTTATTGTTGGCTGGTTATGCTCTGGGATGCGTTATAGGAAAACATTTTTTAAATAGTTCTGCTTGTTGGGAATTAGGTATCAAGCAGTACAGTCATTTCACTTAAATTAAAGTACACATTGTGCAGCCTCTAAGAAGCAAAAGAAAATATTATGTTGCTATTTAAAAAATTTATGTTTTATTTTCAGAAATTTTTGGTGTGATAATGACAGATGAATCTAACAATTGAAAAAAAAAAGTGTGACAGATTTTTTTTGTTTGTAATCTCCACCAGCATGGATTGAAATATATCTGAATTTTTCTATTGGAGAATTATTGAAAATATAGATCAAACTTTTTAGTTACATATAATGTTCTACTTTGTGAAATTAGGGGAAAGTGAATCATGACCATGTCATGGACATATCTCATCAGTATTTAAGAGCAGTACAAGGTTTGGTAAGGAATAGTGGTGGTTAAAACACTGATGTGCTTATAACATATTGACATTTCACTCTAAGCCTCACTTACAGAGCTTCTTTGCTTTCATTTGTAACATTTCAAAAGCTAATTTGGATATGATTTTTCCTAAGCAATAGGGAAGAATGATCTGCAGTTGAGTGCTGTAGCAGAACTGGACAGTGGGAAGTGTTTATCAAAGGCGTACCTGTCCAGCTCTTGCATTTTCACAGACAAAAGTGTCGTAGAATACAGCGAACTGTGGGGCATTGTCATTAACATCCAAAATTCTTACATAGACAGGAACACGAGTAGTATCTTTGGGGTTGCCTGACAGCAGAAGAGAGAAGAAACATGAGATTATTTTCTTATTAAGAGTTTTCTCTTTTCTTCCAAATTTCATGAGCAATACACATGCAAGATGAAGATTGAATCTGGTCAATATTTAGTGTACAAAACAGAAACAAGTCAGAATCAGACCTTCTGAAAAATAAGGAAATTATTTGTGTAGAGTGAAAAAAAAAGAAATATTGGGATCTAGTGAGCAATTAAGTTTTTCATGAAGATAGGGGGCTGCAAATGTTAATAATATATTAAAATATTGTATATGAAAAGTATGTCCACTATTGCAAAAACAAATTTGATCACTTGGTGGGGTCAAGATTTTGTAAGGTTTTGATGTTTAATTTTAAGATTCTTTGTGATCTATTTTGTTTTATAGAAAGAAGAAATCAAAGACATCATTTGTGAATTGTGTTGGTTTTGGCTGGGATAGAGTTAATCTAGTTGATGACGTGCATGCATATCGTGAAAAATTTTCGAGTCTGACTTTCCTTTCTTGACCTTCGAAGAAATTCCAACAAAACAAATGAAAGCACTCCTCCAAAAATTTGGTAAACAACTAATTAGGATAAGATTGTTTTATGTTTAAATTACCTTTAAAAATATGAATGTAGATTTTCAGACCTTAGGTTCAGAAACAAGAATAACCTTCCCCTTCCAAATGCCAAATCCTACTATTATTTAGAGTGCTCTTTTGTTAGTATAGGTTAATTCAGGAATACAAGTGTCCCTGTTCTCACTTTCTGATCTTGTTGCCATACCAAAAATATTAAATAATGCCCGGGTGTAAAAAAATGTTGCTGTTTCTTGGAATTCTGCTGTGTTGTAGCTAAGCACCATATGATTTTTCAACATTAGTGGAATTGGATAAGTAACGACAGTAACAGATTGTTCCAAGTTACTGATTTTCCCCCCTTTTCTTCTGTTTCAAATAAAACAAAAGACATTTAGGAGCAGCTGGAATTACATTGGCTTGTTTTCAGTAACACCTTTGCTAAAGAGCGTGATGTGGATCTTTTTTGACATCCTGAATTGTTTAAATTTTCAGGTTTAGGGTGCAGTTTTTCATAGCCTTCTGTATGTTTCTAACTTTCCAAATCAGTTCTAACACTGCTTTCATTCCGTCATGCTTCACAGGTAACATTTTAAAATATTTAAGGATCTAAATCTCCCTCTTCACTTCTTTCTCCAAAATTAACATATCTCTGTGGAGAATGCTAGCTAGTCTAGGCTAAGGAAAACTGATAGGAAAAAGAAAAAACAAATTAGCTTACTAATCTCAGCTGCTATTACACTAAGATTGTGCCATTGGGATATCTCACGGTCAAGTGGCTTAGAAGTATAAATGGACCCGTTTCCAGAATGAATGTTAAATATCCTGTCAAGGTCAGTGTGGCGATCCAGAGAAAATCTAAATATGATAACAAAACAAAAAGTATAATCAAAATTATAGAAAGTCACAGAAAACATATATTTCACAAGTCAGTACAGTATGTTCTACATTACAAAGGTTAGTTTAGAAAAGACATATATTTAGTTTCTATAAATACTTCTGAAAATTCTGAAAGTTTGCTCCATAGAAGAAGCAATTAAAAAATGGATTTTGAAAATGTGATACAATAGTGTAATATTTGATAATTGGAGCTTTTGCAAGAATATAGGAAAATTATTTTAAAAAAATCAGGATTTGAATATATTAATTAAAGAATTAATTTAGTCCTGAAAGGAAAATGATCTTTGATATACTGTTTCTTCAGACTGAGACTGACAGCTAATTTACAAGCTGTTCAAAAGTATTGCTATATGCTCAGTTTCTACTATTTAGGATGTATTAGTTCACTAGAGATCAAAATAAAAAACCTGTATAAAAATAAGTCCACATGCAGAACTTTCATGCGTAGATGTTAAAGGACCTTCTATATTTCTATAGTTGCTATAGTTCTGGCAGGCATGATGTCCACTAGCATGATATGGTGGTATCAAACTAGTATCAGAAAATTTCTCTTTCCTTTTTTTTTTTTTTTAAATATTTAACATTGCCTTCAAATTGAAATTGAACCTTTGATTTGGAATTAGATGCAGGATTTTGCCAGATACAGAATGATTTTTAGACTGTGTGTCAGAATAGGGACAATTTTTTTTTAAAAGTTATATAGTACACTTGTATAGTACAATAGAAGCAAATGTTTATGTTTCTATGAAAATTTATGAGTAATCTAAACTGTTAATCAAGTGCATCTGGTTTCATTTACAGTACTTAACTAAATTGAGCCAAATAAAAACGTGCTGTTATATGAAAATAGCATCTATACAGTTTTGGTGGCCATTGTTTGCTCACTCCACTACACACAATTGCAGTAAATATGAAAGACAAACAAATAAAACCCCAACAAACAAGTCAATGCCAAAATCAATATAAAAACAAGAAAAAAAGGAAATTAGAACAGCCAATGAAAACTTCTGATAGTGCAATAAAGACTTACTCAAATGTTTTTGGTTTTTTTACCACTAGTTTACTCTAATAACTCTTAACTAGAAAAAAAACCAAAAACCTGCTATTTTCTAGAGAAATTATATTTAAGATTACTTGGCTTATATGATAAGCATTTCATTTTACTTCATATATGATGTTAGTTTTATTGAAGACTAGAACTTGTTTCATCAGCACTCTAAAAGCTTTTCACAGTGCGAAGCAAGAAGCAATCCCGATGGGCCTACTTGAAATCAAGTTTTCTATGAATTGAGGCACTGGAAAATATTTTGTGTGTCTCTTGTGTGCAAGTAAATTACTGTCGCCTGACATGTTTGCAGGTTTACAGATAGCACTATTCTCAATTCTGTCTATCTCTGGGACACTAATAAATAATAGAAAAAAACTCTATGTGAAATTAATGCTGTATTACTATTTATCTTAATTTCTTTAGCAAATAATGTGTTTGCAGACACTGAAGTATTACCTTATTGGACTTGAGGCAGAATCAGGATCCCGTGCCATTACTGTTCCTATTATTGTCCCCAACTCAATATCTTCATGCACCTCAAAAAGGTAAGAAGACCGGCTGAAAACAGGAGGTTCATCTACATCTTCTACAGAGATTTTCACAATAATTGTGTCTTTGAAAGGCCCAAGGTAATAGAAACGGGGATCCACATGGGTGTTTTCAGCTTCTACTTTCAAAGTATAAAGTCGTCTTGTCTCATAGTCCAGTGGCTAAAAATGAAAATTGTGATAAATTTTATTAAATTAGGTTTACATATTGACAGATGTTGACCTATGTACATAATGGAAACTGAAGAGGGCTCAAGCCTTATCAGAACCTGCTCTGCATTGTGGGAACACCAACACAGTCAATATTTTCCCCACCACAAGGGTCACTTTTTCTAATAAGAAATTGCATTGTTTTTAGAAGAAGTATATATACATATTGGTTAAATTATCTCAGCATGAATGACAAAAAGATTTTCAGTGCAAATTAGCCAATTATTCACAGAATTTTGCAGCTGTTTCACAAGAATATGGATTTAAAACAATCATATAACCATTTAAAATGCTTGAGATACTGACTGGAAATACAAACATTCCAGAACAAGGTATTCAACATTAACGTTTCTTTGGAAATTCTGTAAATTCCTGGATAATCAAAATGACCAGAGTATTCTTATTGTCTAGCCTATATAGCAGGCCTTAATATCATTCATGTTTTAGGTGTCTTTTGAGGAAAGTGTGTGTGTCAAAGCTCTCTATATTTAGAGAAACAGTGGGGTTTAATCTGGTTCCTTTTCATTTAATTTAATGAATCCAACATCAGAGGATTTTTTTTTTTTAATATATTTGACATTTTTGTCAGCAGTTCCTTTTTAAAATGGAAGGAGGAGCACTTCACAGTTATAATTAGAAATCATTTTAGATAGAAAATAATTCTATTCCTTCAAATTTTTCTATCTGTCATAGATGAAAAGTGTTAATGATTCTAAGGAAATATGCAAGCTGAAAATCTACCTTTCTGACACAAAGAAGACTTTATTAAGTCCCACAGATTCTCAGAGAGATACAGAACTGGTGGTTTTCAGTCATCAAAATAGGTGGTTGGTGACTTATTTTTTTTCTGCCTAGCTGCTTTTAAACACTAATTAATGTTCACTAAAGATGCCAAAGTGACAGGTTAGATATTTAAATACACTATTCAAAAGCAGGAAGATGCAGTCCAGTGAAAGAATGAGTTTCCCCACTGCCCCAGACTTGTTTTAAAAGAGTAGTCAGAGCAGATGGGAGAGTATCTATGAATACAAATGAGAAAAGCAACTATTTAACCTAGATCTGAGGCTATTGCTGTGTCTGTAGAGCGTATCATTCAGCTGTTAAGGGACACTGGCTTCAATCCTAAAAGCAAAGAAGACGTGCTAGTCCTAGATGCTAGATTTATTCTAATTGATTTAATGTGGCAGAATGTGCTCAAAGAACATGTAAACTAACTACTATAACATTCACATCCAATTTGGACATCTTGTTCACCTACAGTGTAAAACGTGGATATGAAACCTGTGGATTATACAGGAATTCCAGAACATCAGCAGTAATGAACAAAACTCTTTCCCAAATATATGAAATTGTGGAAAATCAATTATTTTGTCTGTTAGAAATTGTATAGAAAGTTCTTTTACAGCACATAATAAATTCAGACTCAATAACTTACAGGCTTTGTAAAGGAACACAAGCTATTTGTAGTTATTCACCACTGAAAACAGAAATTACAATCGAAGTGGATAAATAACAACAAAAAAAGAGACTATTTTAATGAATCAATGAACTCAGCATTCTCATCTCCTTCCTTGCTTGTTAGTGCTGTTGTCTGTGGTATTGAATAAACTACTTATTCATGACTGAGAAAGCATCCTGAAAAATGCAAATTCTGTCAGACTGTTAATGACAAAATCAGAAGATCTTGTTCATTAGTATTTATTGACATTTTTGGAACCGCTGTATTATAATTTAGGAAATTTCTTGTGCTTGATTCAGCTACTAGACTTTTTTTCCAAGATGCTATTGATTTAATATAATAGTCTGTGTGAAAATCTTAAGCAAGCAAGAAAAGAGCATCTCAAGAGAAGCCTGCACAAACTAGGAAAAGAAAAAATATAAGACCTCAAACTTTGTTTTTTAAATTTTTTTCCCAGATAAATAACTACACAGACTATGAGCCCAATAAAACACAGAAATTAAAAAGAAACACTCTTTGCAAAACTTCTCTCTTCCTTGGTTGCCATTATCAAGAGATGTGAAGGTATCTTTTATATCCCTGTTTATTTCATTATTCTGTGCTTAAGGATATTTGTTTGGAAAGCTAATATAAACAGCGCTTTTTCTTAAAAATGGTGCCTGAACTCTTTGGAGTTCATCTCAAAGTCTCAAAGACAAGGAAAAAGGGACTTCTGGAAGGGAAACTTTTGAGGAGTAAGAGAGTGGCATTTCTACTTGTGAGATCTTAGAAGATAAGCATCTGAAAGTGCTCTGACAATGCAAGACAGAGGGCAGAATTAAAGCTAGCTCTGGAAGAGGAACACACCTTCATTACGTACACATTGCTCATGTGGCAGCCTCTCAAACACTGGAAACAGGAGCAAAACCATATAGCTTGCAACTCATGTCTGTGTTATGGCACACAGATCCCATCTCACCCAGGTAGATGAGAATCTCACAGAGAAGGAAAATCTCTGTCTCTCCTTAGTCAGTGAGCTGCTGATTGCTTACTGAAGAAAACAGATTACAGAAATACCTGAGAAGTCTTCATTTGAAATCACAGAGATCATTAGTGCTAACAGTTGGGGCTGGTCCACTTTTTCATACTTTGCTGGCAACAGTGCTTTAAACCTTTGCTGCATCTTAGATATGGTCACCACCTTCTATTTCTGGTTCATCTTAAAAGGAAATAGTACCTTTCAGTCGCTGGTGGGGGATGCTTGCAAATGTTAAGCAATTAGCATGTGTTATCACATGATGTAAGCAATGAACACTTGTGACATAACATTGACATCAAAACCATTTAGTGAATGCTGTTAACAGACACCTTTCGCACAGTGATGATGCCTTCCTGTGTGTCCTTCTGTGTCACAATATCAAACATATCGGTCCCATCACCATCTATAATTCTGTACTCTACTTCTGCATTTTTTCCAGTGTCCGCATCTGTGGCTTTAACGCTGCCAATGGCGGTCCCAACTGGGGAGGACTCAGGAATGCGGAGATGGATGGTACCTGTCAAAGAGACAAAGAGCCATTCAGGATCCCCACAAGCTGGTACACGTGTGACACAATAGCTGATAACATAATTTTGTGTATTTTTTTTATTCTAGAGAACTTGCCATTAAACATGAGGCAGAGAACTATCCAGAGAAAAGCTTTATATAGAAGACCGAAAACAAAATTTTAGAAAAAATATTCCTAGAACCCTAGAAAAGTAGGGTTGAGAAAGACCTTTATTCTACCTCAGAGAAGAATCAACTATATCTGCAGTCTTCTTGCCTTTCTTTTCCTTGTAATTTTCTTGTCCTGGTTTTTCTTTCATTCCTGAATTATCATCTGGAAAGACTGCTTTGTGTTCTTGCAATGTTTCACTCTTCTTTTTTACCCCTTAATATCTATGGGCAATCTTTGAGATATATTTTACATGTATTTTATCATGGAAGCAATAACAAGGTTAGAATTCCTTGACGTTGCTGGCCAGTTCCATGCAACAGACTTACATTTCAGCTTTCAAAATTAGATAGTAAGATATCATATTAAATAAATTTGAGTAACACATTAATGCAGGGGGAGGTGTTTTAAAAATCTGTGAGCAGAAATTGTACCTATACTTGTTAAAGCAGTTAATTCATACTTAAATAGGCTTATGAATACTGCAGTTCTTAGTTTGTGCTACTTTTCTATCTCATTTATATCCCTTTATGTTAGTGTCATACAGCTGATAAAATACATAGGAATAAAACTGTCATCATTCAGACAGTCTGCAGTAAATTGAAATAAGTACCTTACTGTATTTTCTAGCATTCTATGTCCTAGCCTTAGTGTGAAAACTGTAAATGAGGGTTGAGAAATTTGATTCCATCTGTTGGAACATAGCTAGAAAAACACTTGGGGGACATAACATGCCATGAAGAATTCTCAGAAAAAATATTTTAACATTAATGCAGTAAATTCATCAAATCTTTCTTGGAAAACATTTCCTTCCATGGCCTTTGTTAAGTTTTCCAAGATTTTCTGTTCTACTTAGAGAATACCTAAGTTAAAGGAGTTAGACGTATGCTTGAAATAACACAAAAGTGGAAATGGTAAAGGGCAGCAACCACAACAGTGAAAAGTTGAACAGGCTACACAAAAAGTAATACATAAATACATTGCTGAAATAAGTAGTACAGAAAAGTCCATTAAGGGAGTATTAGTTTTGTGCAATCAAGAAGAATCATGGGGAGAGATTGGCATGGCCATATAGGAAGGTCGCTGGCAACGTGATTTTACCATATCTCAGGAAAGCATGAGTAATTTGAGGATTATTGGTGTATTACAAGCCAGCTAAAGAGTAACATTCACTACAAAAAAACCTGCTTTATTTATTGGGTCATTAGAGATTTTTTCTGCTTCTACTGAGTTATTTTTTTCTGTTCTATTATGTTACTATATTCCCATTTGACAAACCTAAAAAACCTGAAAAAATTAATAAATGCATTCACATTTAGCTCGCAATTAAACAGTGAATGAAAAATATTGAAATATTTAAATTTAATTTCTTCGTATAATTTTACTTGAGCATTTTTTAATATGAAACTGGCATATAGCAGCAGAATGAATTTTTTATGGCCATGTACATCCACATCCTATTTATCTGTGTTTATTTTTGCTCAGTCACATTTTGATGTTTAATTGAATACTTTATCCTGCACTTTCTCTAATATTTTCATTACCTTTTTTTAATATCTTAGCCTGTATACTTCACTAGTAAAGAATGTCTCTGTAATTACCTAATGGTAAAAAAAGCAAAAGAAAAATTAGCCCCAGTTTAGTACTTAAGCAGTACTATAGGAGACTATGGTGAAAGACTGGGGTTTTTTTTATCCCCAATTAATATTGATATGTTATAATTATTTTATGAGGTGTCAACTACTCCCCACATTTTTTTTTTCTTCAGCACTTAAAACTATATCCCTATGCCTTGTGGACACTACTTTGACTCCCAGCGCAATGCCTAAGTCATTATTTAGTCTACAAAGTGGTAAGAGCTCATATCATGAATTGCTAATAAGGCAGCTGAAACAGAGAGGGAAAATAACCAGAAACCTATCATCTAAAAGATAATTTTTAATCTAGCCTATCCATTCCTAGAAATCTCCACCAAAGTATGAAACACATCATTTTATTCTTTTTGTCACTGAAGACATTTACTGCATTGACTAAGTATGGGATGCAGTGCAGCTTTGGACACTGTATCAGAATACAAAGTACACCGAAGTAGAATCATCCTTGCAAAACTCTGCTGTCAGTCTTATTTCTCTCTTCTCAAGGAAAGTAGTTTACTATTTGCATTTACTCCAGTGAATGATATCCTTTCATTTGTCTGTCAGGAAAAGAAATGGGAGGATCAAGAACAGGGATACTTTTCCATATACTAAGGAGAGTAGAAATCAGCTTGAGGATGAAAGTCTACACACTTGGGATTGCAAATACTTCCATCAGTCATAAAGAGTGAAAAACCAATCTTATTTTTCCATATACCCTTCTTCCCATTCACTTTTGAATAGGCATATAATTTAAAGGTAAATATTATAAAGTACTACAGGCTACAGTCTCCCAGGATACATGGGCTGCCATAATTCAGGTGCACTTAGTTTCATTCAGACTCAGGCTTCTAAGTCCATAAACCACATTTTCCGTTTATCACCGATCAACATTATCTCCTTACTTCTGAGAACACCTGGAAATATTACAGTTGAAACAGAGATATGCTGTCTGAGGTCTTTGAAGGCCTTTCTGTAACACCTTGAAAAAGTTTTCAATCTCATCACCACTGTTATCTAAGTGAGTTTTAGTATATTTTTAGGAAGGGAAAAATATTCTGAAGAATCTTTGCTTCATAATGTAAACAATAGAGGAATTAGGGGTTCTTCTACTTTTTTTTTTTAAAGTATGATACAATACATTATGTCAAATTTTCCACAATTTAAATATGAGTTTCTTGTGGGAGACATTTAAGCTGATATTAAACAATTTATTGAAACATATAGCTCTAATATGCTGATTCCTGTGGAAACATAATGGGCATTCTAATCCTTAGCATGGTAATTTATAAATCTGATATGAATATTATTGTTTCATTAACCTAATACATCTGTTTTTTTATTATTGGAATAGAATAAGAATAATTTAATAAGTTTCAATTCCAGTAGTCTCATTGAACTCTGTTAAAATCATGAATCATTATAATGTCTATTTCCATTTTGAGATTAAGTATATATTTTTTTAAAAGTCAATAGCTATTTTTACTTTCATATATCTAGTAAAATGTGTCATCTTTATGAATGTTTTAGTTTTCATCTCCAACGAAACATGCATTTATATCTAACAAAGAAATTGGCAGAGAGAAAGTAGAGAGAAAAATCAAACAACAAAAGCCCATGAGAGTAAAATTAAGTTTCTTTAAAGCAAATGACACATCTGATTTAAACTGACATTAAAGAAAAATGCAGAGATGCTACATCAAATCCTTCTCTCTCTCAAATATTGTGTTGGACTCTCAGATAAGTCATGTTAAAATGGTCTAGAAAGTTGATTCCATCACTCTAATTTAACACACCATTTAAGAAACAAGAAAAAAGGGAAAAAGAGAGCATAAATATGCACTTTTGAAGCTTCTATGCTGTCTTAAGTTTAATTGTTAAATTTTTTTTCTGTAAAACTTTGAACATGACACCTGTTTGAATAGTCTTCTTCAGTGTGTCCAGAGAGGAGTAATACAGCATTCCTGTCCTACACAACAATGGAAATACCCTAATCTTCTATATACAGATGGAAATAAAAAATAATAAATTAAAAAATTGTGGAAAAAATGAAAAAAATAAAGCAATAAATTAACAATAAATTCTGTTCAGAATACAACCTTTCTAGAAATGCACAAATTCTACTTACTCAATGGTGCATGACTTTTTTTATTTCAAGTGTTTATATGGAATTGCATGCTGATTAACATCTTAGCTAAACACATATATATTAACTGCAATATTAAATTCAACATAATTATGTACTCCAGTTCTGCCATAAAGAGCATCATTTGAAGCTGATTCTGTTATTTTGATCGGGAAGAGTGCGTCAGTAACCACTGGATTGAGTAGAATTATACAGAGTATATAAAATGTGCGGTGAGGATACTTTAAATCTTTTATATATTAAGCTAATCTAAATCATCGTGCAAACATTGCAACTTCAATTTATGCAAAAGGCTTCAAATGTATTTAAAATGCTTAACTGTTACAAGCCCAATGTTACATAGTTTAATATTTCCATATCAGATAGAACCAAGAACATTTTTACATTTTGGTTTGAGGACACAAAGTCTTGACACCAGTATTATCATAAGGCAAAAAGCATTATAAAAACCTTCACTAAGGCTGTAAAAAAACCTTAAAAAAGTTAAATGTCATTTACTTTAATTTGGGAAATTTTCTATGTTGTTTTGTGGCTCTATACCTGAAAAAGAACAAATCTGTCTGATTCCCTTTGAGTAATTTCTTTTCCATATTCTTCATGATTAAATATTTAAGACGATACCTCAATTCAAACATTTCTGCATATCTAGAATTACAACATGTTTTATTCTTCAGTGGGAGAGGATGTAGGATTTAAGCAATAGGCAAGGAAAGCAAAAACACTGCTCTAATGCTCTTAGGAGTCCATCTACTCTTGCTCCCCATATTACTGGGAGGAACTCCAGGTTTACTGCAGTTATATTTGATCATGTAACTGTTTTTTAACGAAAAAAAAGGATTTTACATTTAATATACTGCTTTAATAATAATAGTAATAATCAGCACATAAGCCTTTTGTTTATGTGTGCCTCATAATCTAGATTTACTCTAAATTAAACCAGATGGTGACTGCTTAACTCTTCCAGCACAAGTCAACTATTAAATGCAGCTTACTCTGGGGGAAGCGAGGTGGATTGTCGTTTACGTCCGTCAGCGTGATGTTCACAGTGGTGGTTCCTGATAATCCACCCATCTGGCCTCCCATGTCCTTTGCCTGGATGACCACTTGGTATTGCTCCCTGTTTTCTCTGTTCATGTTCGGCAACGCAGTCCTGATGATGCCTTAAAGAAATAAATTGGAAAACAAAATTGCTAATAAATGCTTATATGCAGCAATCTGCTGCATCTTTTTTTATATTAGTCTTGAAATAAATCTCTAAAATATTCATTTAATGTTTCAAAGTACAAATTTCTGTCTATAAGTTTTATTGTAGTCTTATAATCATAGTAGTCTTTAGTACAGGCTATGTCTTGTTTGAACACTTGTTCTACATCATGGATCCTTTTCCAGTTTCATGCTAAAAATGCTTCAAGATATTTGTGTGCAAGGTTTAGGAGAAAGAACACCTTTTATTAATCTAAGTAGAATCATTAGGGAAAAAAGAGCAATATTTTCTAAGAAAAAACCATTTTTTCTAGCCTTTTACAGAAATGCTGTTATTTAAATCTTAAGCAATAAGTAGTACTACTGTAAAATTACTTACAAGCATAATTTCAGATGTCTTGAGTTTTTATATGTATTATAAAAGTTAGAAATCATAAGAAAACAGCAAGAAATGCTCTTTTATTTCAGTTAGTTTTGAATTAAATTTTTTATGTGACCTTAGTATTTTAAATGAAAGAAGAAGTTTAAAGTTTATGGTAAATGAAAATAATGGAAATGTTTATTACCTGTTTCTGGTTCCACAGAGAAATATGGCTGCCCTTGGAGTATGCTATAGATTATTCTGGCACTGTTTCCATATGAAGGGTCATCGGCATCAGTAGCTGTAACTTGGACCACAGAAGTACCTAAAACATCCAAAGACAGTTGCACATGACCTATGTGGAGGTCTCAGACACCAAAGAAAATTTCAGCTAATATTGACTGGATTTTCCAATTACATTTGTGATCTTCTAGTCGACATTAGGTACATTCTTCCTTATTTCGGGTCTGCTCCTACATAAATTGAAAGTACACGTCTCTAATCCCACAAGTGTGATTAAGATTTAATTAGAAAATGTAAACAATAGCTATGTCTCAGCTGAATTCTTATCCCTACCTAGTTACAATAATTTCGTGTATTCACATCCTCTTTTCAGAAGACATTTGTTCTTATTGCAATAAATTTTCCTAGAATGGGTTTGGGGTGTTTTGTGGTATGTTTATTTCCTTTTCTTTTCTTTTGTTCAATGATATCAGGACGATATGAAACTAGACATGCAGGAACATGACAGAAAAAGATGATTAAACAAGTCATTGGAACTTGTGAAAAACAAGTAATCAATTCTCCCTGCTTTGTAAGTGTTACTATGGATAGATACTACCAGAAGAAACACTGTCATATGAACTTTGAAATCTGCTGATTAAGATTACAGAAAAGTTCCTAACCTTATAGATCTTCTCTAAATTTTAGTGGAATATACCAATCCTTCAAAACATGAAATGTTTGCCATTATCACTGACAGGTTTTCCTCAATCAAAATATTTTCTACATCCTGTTCAACTCTTCCACCACAGAAATAAAGTATAACAAGGATCCCTCTCCTCCATTGTACATCCATAAAGTGCAGATACTATCTTAAGTTTTATAGGGAAGAATTAAAAAAAAACCAAAAAACCCAGTAATCATATGCACATGACTGGCTAGCCATGAGCTAATCTGAGAATCAGAAGACTTTAAAACTTTTTTCTCCTTTGATCCCAATTCTTTCAGAATTCTTTTCCCCACCAAATACTGCCCAATATGAAAAAAAAAGCACTTGCAAATCCAAGACCCTTGGCACGACTATTTATTCTATTTCGTTGTCTGTCCACACTACATAGTTATTCTAATATGTACAGAAAAACAAGTAAATGGTATTTCTCCATTTGCTTTGGATTTTATGACGTGACAACAAATCCGCTTTTTATAAGTGAATTGTTCAATTGTAGCACCCATATCAAGGGAATAAGTATGTGTCTAACTGTTGAAACAGAGAGGAGTTCTTAGAAATGTTCAGTTTTCAACTGCTAGAGAATCGAAAAACTTGTTTCAGTGAGTCCCTAAAAGTACTGCCTTCTCATAAAGATGGCAAAATGGGCATATTGCTGGTTATGTTAGTCCATATTAAAATTGAGTGAATCATGAATTTAACAGAGAAAAGACCCAAACATGAAATAAAATTTTAAAAGATAAAAATTGCTACACAAGTATAGAGAAATTAAGATAAAATAATTTTCTACTGTATTAAAGATTGCTTTAGTAACCATCTAGAATATGGCTGAATATGAAAATCTGAACTGAAAAAAAAAAAAGAGGGAGATAACAGGTCTATTCTAAAAGCTTTGTCTCTATGATTCATAAATGTCTCATGTCTTTAGCCACACTGAACTCTGTGTGTAGATATTTGTCTATATACCTCTTCTGTTAAAAGGTGAATAGGCCTTTCTGTTTAATATATTTAGGTTCTGAAGAGTGTTGTCTTGATTCTGAAATGCACTTTTGGACCATACTATAGAGAAGTTGCAGTGCTAGAATGTATACTTGTTCCTAAAGAATGCTTTTCTGAAATAGCAGTTGTGTAAAAGAAGGATAAGACAAATCTTGTTCAGTAAAAGTGCTGCAAGTTAAAAAAATCCCAAGGCACTGAGTACACTGACCAACACAGAATTGTACAAGCTTACAACTCCTCCATTTCATATCCACAAAAACAGAGAACAGCCATAATCAAGACATCTGTCACAACAGCATGATGTGTTAATCAAAAACTTCTACTTTGTAAATCCATGAAAATAAATACTTTGTTTCTATTACATGTAACTGAATAATGTCTTTTTTCTAGATTTCACATTTTCTTCATTTGTGAAACTAGACGTATCTATTAATAGGTCAAATGTATGAGACTTTTATTTCATTTTAGTTTAAAAATATAAGGAGAATCAATTTTGAAGAATAATTTGGAAAGTGAAGAATATGTTTAATAAATTTAAAATATATTTAAAACTATTCAATTTTAAGTGTAATAATATGTATCTAACAATTACTGCTGTCTTATTTGGGTGTCATTATGAATATATTAATTAATACAATTTCAGTGCACATGCACATGAGACAGAGCAAATTATATCCTCTATGCTTCTCTCCAGCTGGAATGAACATGGCTGCATATACACACCCCCAAAAAAACCTACCAGAAACTTCTGAAAAGTACAGATTTGCATCTCTTCCCTTTAAAGTCTATGGAAAGAGACTTGTGCTCCTTCATTTCATCACTACCACACAGTGCAATTGGTGAGTTATGATCAGGACAATGTACACTCCATTACCCAAATGCAGTAAGGATGAACTTTACTTTTTAATGTTAACTCAGCTCTTTGGCTTTTATGGGTGAGGTACCTGGTAGGAGAAGTACAAGGGCACTACTACACTTTCAAGTGCCATTCAGGATGCAGAACTCCTCTTTGATCTTTCTTGCTGTGAGAGGGAAAGAGATGTGCTCTCTAGGCTTCCTCAGGGGGATCAGCAATTCCTATTAAAAACCTGACAGAAGACATGCCAAGAAGCGAACAGAAGTAGTGCCATCAGTGTATCAATTAGATTCTGCACACCAGCTGTCAAATCACCAGCTGGTTTTGCTTTGTTTCAGTACACTGAAGACTACTGATGCTCAATAAAACAAATGTATTGTTCTAGTTTGAAACCTGGAACAGAAACCCAAAGGCATTGAAGATGATCAGTTGTGCCAGGGCTTAAAAACTACAGTATAGAGATCACTTAGTGGTCACCACTTGGTCTAGGTCTTGCTCTTTTACACAGTCACAGGTTGCTTCTGATGCGGCTGGTCTTTGACCTCCAGAATTCAAAGCCTGATCTGAACTCTGTAGAAGTGCGTAAAGGAGACAGTGACAATGTACAGGAGAGATGGAGACGGACATTTTACAAGGGCATGTAAGGACAAGGGGGAATGGCTTCAAACTGAAAGAGACCAGGTTTCTATTAGGTATAAAGAAGAAATTCTTTACTGTAAGGGTGGTGAGGCACTGGAACAGGTTTCCTAGAGAAGCTTTAGCTGCCCCATCCTTAGCAGTGTTCAAGGCCTGACTGGATGGGGTTCTGAGCAACGTGGTCAGTGGGTTTGACAGGGGGGTTTGAACTAGAAGATCTTTAAGGTCTTTCCAACTCAAACCATTCTATGAATCTATGAATATGGTACCATCTAAGTTATTAATAACACACCAGTGAATTCTGTTATTTTCTGCTTGCATAATTGCCTATTTTACATACTATGAACTAGAATTCAACAGTGGTAAACCCAGCCCAGAAACAAACAGTCTTTTGTCAGATTATTGTAGGTCTCAGAAGGCATATTTTAACATAACTTTAATTATAGTGTTTTACTCTCCCTAGGGTCTAGGACTATAACAGTAATTAATGTATTTGGCCCTTGCTGCTGTTTTCTGCTAGCATCTTCAAACACAATACAAGTATTAATGACTTTGACCTCACAATTTGTTTATGATGCATACATATTAGATAAAAATCACTGGAAATAACTGTCTAGGAAAAGGAATCCACAAAATAGCTGCTGTGGAGCTGGATTCTAAACTTAGATTTTGTTTTCTTCACTCCCAGCTGAGTTATGTGTTATTTAACTAGAGCAAGTACCCTCCATAGTAAATTATCCATACAAATAACAAGCCAAATTAATAGAAATTTTCGGCTCTTTCTAGTGGAAAAGACAGGAAATAATGATACCTATTTTCCCTGGAAATAATGACACATGTTTTCCTCTGAAATAATCTATTTCAAGCTGCAGAATAGAGAAAAGAACTGAAAAGGGCTGCATGTTTAGAGAACTCAATGCCAGAAAGATCTTTCACTACAGTCCTATAACTACTTTGACTACTTGAAGCTCAATGTCAGAAAGATCTTTGACTACTAGTCCTGTAACTTATTAAACAATAAGCTGTAAACAAGCATGGGAGTGGATAATTTCAACTCTTTTAAGATGCCCTTTTTAAGGAAAAATAATGTTTTATCTTGGTGGGTTTTTGCTTTGTTTTTTAGGTTTTTTTAAACTTTTTGTTTCATCTTCTTATGGTAGGATTTGTGTGCAGAGTGAAGTAAAACTTTGCAAAAAAATAAAAATAAATCATAATTTGGGTTTTTGAAATGTCCTAAGCAAGAAGATGCAAAAGGGTTTGTTGAGAGAACTCTATATGAAAAAAAGATTTCAAAATATCTTTGTTAGTAGGAAACCAGAAGGAAGTGTTGTAAGATGAATTCCATGGCAGAGAAGACTAAGCATTGGGAACTGGTGGACAGCACTAATGAGGGAGTATAGAAGAAGCCAAGGTAAAAAGTTAAGCAGCTCTAACTGCTGTCTAAAGAGAAAGAAAAACATATAACAAGAGAGAGAAATGACACGCCAACAGGGCACCCTGTACATCACATGTAAACCCAGAAGGAGGTTGCATCTGAAGCTTATATTGATATCCCTAATCTAGAAGCAGAAAAGTTACAAGATGCAAAAAGGATAAGAAATGGTTAGATAATATATAGGCTGTGAAGATATATAAATATATAAAAAGAGGTCTAAATAGAAAGTTTTGAAAACTTTTTAAAAATACACTAATAGGCAAAATCCACAGGGAAATCCGTCTAGAGGAAAATAGACTATCTGCAGTTCTGAAAAGAAATCTCCAAATGAACAGAAAGAGATAGGTAAAAACTATGATGGACAGAGCAGAAAACTGTTGTCAAAACCGTAAGAATATTCTGGGTCACAAACTCTGAAAGTAAGGAAAGGAAAAAGGGAAAGAAGATGAAAATCCAGTAACCAGTACAAAGACTTCAGGAGAATAAGTTTTCTTCTAGGATATCAACCCAGCTGCAAGATCCTGAAGTTGGCCCATTTATGACTGCTTTTTCTATGTTTAATGAGCAACAAAAGAAAGATGAACAAAGCAACGAAGAATTTATGGGCTTTTGTCAAGACACTCTATTTGATAATAGAGATAGCCACATTATCAGGTGTCCATCTGGTCAGTACCACAGCTGGAGGAAGAAATCAATACTGCTGTTTGTGGTCTGAAGGAGGCTGGTGTATAGCTGCATCAAGATTTCATACCTTATGGATGGATGCATATGGAGTAGATAAAGACTAAATAGTGTTTTGCTGACTTCCTGATCACCTTATTGTTCCTTCTAGTACAGGGAACTTCAGGATGGAGCAGACCCTGTACTCCAAGCGTGCACAAACTTCAATCACTTCAAGTTTTTGGTACATGAACATTTCATTCTTTTCTTTGTGCGATGTGATACCACAATTGTCTTCTTTCTGGTGTCCAGTGCATACAATGTTCATATGAACACCTCACCATTGTAGCTGCAGTACAAATGTGTAGAAATAGACAACACAGTGGCAAAATTGAAGAATAGTTGACTTTTTTGGGTTTTTTTTGACACTTCTTAAAGTAGAGGTAAGATTAAGCCCACTTGAAACATTGATATTCAGTACCAAGACAGAGAATGCAGCTACCAGGTGATGGCCAAGGTTTTGAAAACAGTCACAGCATAACATAAACACAAGCCATATGTACTTAAAGACTGATATGGATTTAAAGTATAACGTATATATAAAGTATAAAGTATAATGTATATTTAAAGTATAAAGTATATATAAAGAAAAAAAAGAAAAATATTTCTTATCTATAAAACATCCCTTGTGTGGTCAAAATACATATAAAAGGTGATAACAACCTCCACAGGAATGGGAAACAATGAACAAAGATAATTGTTCCAGTGTTGCATCCTCCAGTAAGAGGCATGACATCTGATCTCTATCTGCACCATCTATGTGCACAAGGTCCTCTTTCACCTTTGATAGTGAAAGTGGCATGCATTTTATTTTGATTTTCACCCCATTTCACTATTGCCACTCACCAATCCTACTTTTGTATATAAGGATCTTTCTCTATGCAGTTGGTTTGAATAAACTGATATTTTAAAAAGCACTGTTTAGGTATGTTTATGTGTCTGTCTAGCAGTCCAGCCTTCACTCTTGACTGATAGGAAACTATTGAACTTGGATATATCAATAGTAGCAGGAGTGTAAGTCATTCTATAAAAATATTGATGCATTTTTTGGTGGTTAATTCTATCATGGAATCATATAATATACTGGGTTGGAAAGGACCCATAAGGATCATCAAATCCAACTTCCTGCTTCTCATAGGACTACCTAAAACTAAACCATATGACTAAGAGAAGCTTCAAGAAACTCAGACACTTTCCTGGGGAGCCTGTTACAGTGACTGACCAATCTCTCAATGCAGAACCTTTTCCTAATGTCTAATCGGAGCTTCCCTTGACACGGTTTCATTCCGTTTTCTTGTGTCCTATTGCAAATCAGCAGAGAGGGGAGATCAACACCTCCCTGCCTGTTATGCAAGGGCACCTGCAACAGCGAGGTAGGCACAGAACAGATGCACCCGCAGGACTGGGCAGGAACTTGTCACCATTGTCCCCTATCCCTTAAGTCACCACATTCAGCGAAGTGGAACAGAGTGAGGATAGGGAATCCTTCACATGATGTTCTGTCTGCTTGGCAGGTCTGACCCAGGAAAGGCAGAATGTGGTTCCAGCAATATCTCTCTTTCTCAGACTCCCAATATATAGCATAGTGCCATACCATGTTGACTATGCTAGATTAGATAATGAAAATATTACAGTTCTGATAGTACCATACTTATTATGGAACCATATAACTTATCTCTACTCAGGTAAGGGCCATAGTAATTTAGCTTTGTAATTTCTCTTTCTGGTACCTTTCACTGTCAAAATATTTATATCATAAACTCCTCTTAATGTTTGCAGACATTTATAGAAAGATTAACTGTTTCGACATTCTCACAAAAATTACTACTACAGGAGACATTCATCGGAATGTGCAATTACATCCAAGACTGCAATTTCTATCTGCATTCCTTACATCAAGCCTGACAATTTCTTAGCCCTTGGCCAACAGTACTGGGCAAGTAATGGGCTGCTCACAATACCATAACTAAAAAAAAAAAAATCCACAGAGAGAAAAATAGAGAAATATAGGAATTTCTTCCTATTTTCCTTTGAATGGGGAAGTGAAATTTTAATAAAAAATGCAATTGTTCCTTTTTCATAGATTTCTCATCTAAGTTGCTGTACTAAAAATGTTTGAATTGTATGATGCCAGAAAAAATACTAATTTAAAATTATTTTGTAATAATGATGTGATAATATATTATTGTTATACCAAAATGTGAAGAATTTTAATATAATGACTTCACAATTTCTGATTAATCCTATTTTTCTCAAAAGTTTTACACAGCTTATTCTTTTAGAAGATTTTTCCCCTTCTTCGTTTAACCTTTAGTTTTCATATTACTGAGTAGATTTTTTTTTTAAGTTGGTGAATTAAATTACTGTTGTGAAGAAACGAATCAACTTTGATGAATACTTTATAAAATCACATCATTCTCTCATGGATCACAGATGAATATATACCTCTAGGGATCGGCCATAAAGCTAAAACCAATAAAGCTAAAAGAAAATGCTACCTATCAGGTAGTCAATTAGTCACTCTAGGAGCTGACTGGCTGCATTTATGAAATCCAGAAACATGGTAGATTTGAACTGAGTTATAATGCTCTTAATTTTTATAATTTTCTTGACAAAATGAAGTCCATTTGTTTTAGCACAGCTATTTATGTAAGATACAAGGTGAACACACTAAGTACATCCAAGCTGGTTTTTTTTTGTTACTCTTTGTTTTTCCGTAAAATTTTTTTTCTAAATACTTTTCTCATCATCTTATTTTTTTGTTGTTGTTTTAATGCTGATATTTTGCAGTTTCAAATTTTTATTATCTATATACAGCTATACAGATACACTGGAGCCTTGCAATCTGAATAGTTTAGAAGCATTGAAATAATGCCATGAATGTTTGAGAACACTTAAAGAAAAAGATGTTATTTATGAAATTGAAACTCATTAAATGAAGAAACAATAGATTATAACTTAATATTATATAATAGCATAATATTTAATGAAAACACTGAGTAATTTTCTTATATCTTTCCAACCATGTTTTAAACAATGCATTTTGGAATTTATAGAAAGAACATGAAAAATAAAGTGGAAACTCTGAGACATATTTTTCCAACCCTACTGTAATCTTTGCCATATGCTTCTCTAGAAAATGCTCTAGAAATGTTCTTTCAGGATGCTCTGCCTAAAGCTGCATATGTTTGTGGAAATTTAGAAAACTGACCAGTACATTAGTAAATTGGTATTACATTTTGTTAGATTGTGGAACAGTAAAGGTGGAAGACTTTTTAGTTCTCCTCTTTACTGAATCACAAACTGAAAGCAGATTGAAATATTAAGAATCAAAAACTATTAGTATTATGCTTCCATACATTGCTGCACAGATTTGCTGAGGCCATTCTCTTTCAATAATTATGTGATTTTTTTTCTCTTTTAGCATTTTCCAAGGCCCAGGAAAGTAAGTACTAAATCATCAACACCTGTATATATAAAACATCTTAAAAACTTACCATCTCAACAGGCTAATTTAGTCATCTAAAACACCTGTTTGACCTATTCAGGCAGTTGAAGTGATTAAAATTTTAATAATAGCCTAAATTTGTATATAATGTATTGTTTGTTTTCTGAATTTTTAGAATTTAATATTATAGTAGCTATAGTTATACAATGAATAAACTAAAATTATTTTTAAAAGAAACTTAGTATATTTTAAAGTTTTTCAGAATTATTCGTAATGAATTGTATGCACTAATATCAATAATAGTTCATATCCCAAGATGTTATTGGTTATAAAATTCACCAGCTGGCATGATCCAGACCACAGCTTTGTAGTTAAGATAGGTACTGAAAATACACTGCAAAAAAAAGAAGAAAGATGAACTCAAATGTCTGTTTAGTATTAATGAAGTTGTCATTCATGGATGCAGTTAAGGGGGGAAGTGAAAGTACAAGAGGACTTGTCTATATGGTAAAAAAGTGAAAGAAAAGAAAATAAAGAGGGTGTCTACCTTCAGACAGTGCATCAACAGTGCATGAGTCAATATATAATTCTCCTCACCCACAGAGGGGGTGGAGACAACTCTCCCTTCAGTCCTTATTACCACTGGGAACTTCCAGTGAAAATGTAAGAAAAAAAGATATTGTGCTTTCAACAGGCTAATTTAGTCATCTTATTCTAGTGGTTCCTAAGGAGGAGGATGATTCACCATTGCCTACTATCTATAATATTTATACTCCAAAGAACTGTAAAGCCAATAATTTGGATATTTCAAGTAGAAATAGATCTTAGATCATAAAAATCTGGTTCTGAATGCCATTTCAGTATTTGAACAAATATGTCAAAATGAAAAATACTTAACTCATCAGGTAGAATTCTGCATATGACTGACTTTTAAGAACATGGGGAAATAATTTGTCAAGTAATGAAGAAAAGGCATTTGTGCCTCAGTACAGAGAACTCACCTACTACTGACATTTCAGGAACACTAGCAGTGTAAATTTCTTCTGGAAATGTTGGTTCATTGTCATTGATGTCATGGATCTTGATGACAAACTCAGATTCAGGTTCCACTGGTCTCAAAGTTCTTCTATTGATAGCTTGGGCACGCAGGGTGTAAAAGGCTTTTTCTTCCCTGTCAATTCTCCGAGTTGCATGAATATCTCCTGTTTTCTCATCAATTATAAAAAGAGTACCAGCCCCATCTCCTGACAAAATATATTTGAGGGATCCATCTCCCTTATCCTGGTCCGAATGAAGCTGGAATGGAAGAAGAGAGTATTTTGTTTAGAAGCAATGAAAAGAACAGAGGTTTTTAAACATCATTATTATATTTTAAGTTATTCTGTATGCAACATATGTGGTTGTTACTATTAAGAAAGTAATTTTATTCACCACTGACTGACAGCCAGTTTCCTAACTTAGCTCCATGAATCTTCCAACTTGACTGTTTGGGAAGATTTTGCTTTTGCAGCAACACCTGTTCTCTGCTAAGAAACCTCTGCACTACATTTTTAAAGAAGATTTTTATGTTAATACTGACCTTTTCTTTCCTTGAAGAGATTCTATTAAAAATGCACAACTGCTGTGCTAGTTGTAAATTCACTAAGCAGATAGAGAACATGGCTAAATACAAGACAATTAAGGAAAACAGAACCACTGCCTTAATGATTTTTTTTTTATTATTTTTAAATTTCATTTCATATTATTTATATTTCTCCCAAACTGGGGAAGATTTCATTTTTGGTCATTATCACTTGCACATCACCTAATGTAAATAGATTAAAGGAAAAAAATATATTAAAAGAAATATTTATGAAACATTCAGTATTGATTTAACAGCTATTACTTAAGTTGTATAAAGCTTAACTTCACATATATAACTTGCAGTCCTGATTGCCTTTATGTGAGAAATTATTCAATTGTGCTTTGTTGCTCAGTACAGCAGTGTGGATGATGGCTCATTTCATCTTTTGGATACCTTAGCATAATTTCTCTCAACACCTTGTTGGAAAGATGCTTCCAATCTCATTGATTCCATAATTAACTGAAAGAATCTGGCACTCAGATTTATTTTCACCATGAAATATATTCTTTTTAGTAAATTGACTTTTAAGTTCAGCAGAAGGATCAAATAAAGTGGAAGCTCTTATTACAAAAATGAGATTTTTTTAAAATCACATCCAAGAAATTTCAGAATATTCCAGTTTAAGAACTGGTGCAATATTTTCCTTCTAAAAATATTTATTTGCACATATAATAACAGCATTGATTAGATCTGCGGTAAGATTATATTCAGTCATAGGAGTTTTTGTTAAGTCTACATTTCAGATCATGAAAAATGTTATGCATGTAGCATAGTATATCCCTCTTGCTATGCAGCCATGAAAATATTTCTCTTTCTCATCTATGATGCCCTCACATTTTCTTCCATAGCATCTGCTTTTAAGTATTAGAAGTAAAAATATTTCATTATTATGGTTTTGAATGTGTCTTTCCTTGTCTTTTGTACTGAAGCCAAACATACAGAGTGGACTGGTGGGATAAGCCGAAATCAAAGAGTAAACTTCTATGTTGTGAAAAATTTTCAAACACAGAATATTTCCCACAGAATTGATGTTGTGAAAAATTTTCAAACACAGAATATTTCCCACAGACTTGATATATGTGGAACAGACAGAACTCACCAGGCATCTTGGATCAAAGCCTTCATGTAAGAAATCTGAATACTATCATGTTCTGAACTTTGATTTTCTACATAAAAGTATTTAAACCTATTAAACTTTGCTTACACTACACACATGAATGTTTACTTTACAAAGTGAGTATTTTCTTACTGTGTCTTTTCATTCTACAATAAATAAAAAAAGAGGAAACTCCACCAAACATGAAGTGTAGGAAGGTACATGTTGAGAAAAATCCTTTGCAAATAAATATTTTTCTTTCTTTTCCCACTGTTTCTCTTGATGACTTCAAACTGAAGGTTACAAGACATTCTCACACCTCATTTGAGGAATGAATTTTTTAAAGTGAACTTTAATCCCTCATACTCCTCCCTTGATTGCCCACAAAAATTGTGACTTTTCATGCCTCCAGTTAACTCTTTCACCCTTCTTTTTAAGGGACTCGACAGTATCTTCCAAGCTGTGCTCCATTTTAAAATGTCATCTAGTGTTAATTCTTGAATGTTTTCTTCCCCGTGTCTTCCTAGAATATAATTTCACTTCAAAAACATTTTGGTCCTAGGAACACACTGCTGTTCCATGACCACTCTATGGGATGTTTTCCCAGCAGAATGATGAAGAGCATGATGAGAGCCTGCTCTTCCTTAGACCTGTGACAGAAATATAAAATAAGGTCCTGTTTGAGAGGGGTCTTTAAATGGGCACTTCACAGTTTTCCCAGATGCTTTCCAAAGTCAGGTCTGGTATTATTAATTCTTGCAAAAGTTTAGAATAGTGTATTGGCAGTTATCTGTTTGACTCAGAGAACAGTAAGCAGCCTGGCAAAATCCATTCTAATACATTATCTCCAGAACAGAATAACTCCATGAAAACAGTTCCTAGCAAGAGTGTCTGGCCAAATTTAACATACAAATGATGCATGATAATTGTTTTGGAGAGTGATATTTAGCAAATCCATGCCAGGAACCTGTGAAATAATTTAGCAATCCCAATAATCATATTCTCATGCCTTAAAAGATTGCTTGGCACTTGAAGTCTGAACAGTGTGGTGAAGAAAACTAAATCAGAAAACTAAGAAAGGCCCTGCACTAAAAAATATGAAGCTTTTGAACAATTTTATTTAGATCCAATTTAGCATGTAAAGATCTTTTAACATAGGTATTTGTCTAATATGTAAGGTACTATCATTGTTGATGATTTTTCATTGCCTTTCCTGTAGCTATGTGTAAATCTTATTAAGGTGATTTGAAAATGGTTTTTATGCCCACAAAATTATTAATCTATTACCTCTGTCAAATTCAAACTTCCTACTTGTGTGGGTTTTTTGGTTTGTGTGGTTTGGGAATTTTTTGATTGCTTGTTTATTTGTTTTCCCCCACACATATATTAGCCAAAGGTCTGGAAAGGGAGCTGAATATAGGACTTTGAGACATCCACATAAAGACTTCTAGGGAGCTGAGAGTTACACTTCACAGTAACATGTTTAAAAGGAATATCAACCTACATAGCTAGTACAACACTTTAAGCTATAACATTATGTTCTCTAAAAAAATATTAATAATGCCTTTGGTTTGGTAATCCAATTTAATTTACATGTATATACATAAGAGTCCAGAGTTATGGTAGAAAAACTGCAAACTCAGAGTAACCTTTCCGGTCTTTTTGGGTGATCAGGAAACACAAAGCTATAGATAAAATGAGCAAGTCTTCCAGACATAACTCAAGGGAAGAAAATGTGTAGTATATAAAGACAACAAATGAGAATGCCTCCCATTCTGGTTTTTCAGCTCTTAATTCAATCCAGGTGTTACTAGAGGAATCAAGGTGACTAAAGACTGCCCAAGGTGCTTCACAGCCCTGTATGGTGAATCATTACCCAACTCTGAAATGCATGAGCAGTTTGTCAATCAGTGCTGCAGAGGTTTTTTTTTCATTTTACTCAAGTACTAAAAAATGTTCTGTGAAATATTTCTCTGCTACTTTTAGCATAAAGTGTTTCCTATAGTTATTTTAGCTAATGGGCATCTGTGATTCATGTCAGCCAAGCTGAGAAATGGAAAGACATCTGTTTCATTTAGCAATTTCATTGCACAAAATGATCAGCTGTGAAGATGTGGTTTTGTTTTCATATCTGTCACTGATATTTTGCAAACTCCTGTTTCAGTGAATTTCTTGCTGTTCTTCCACAGAAATGCTTCCCTTTTCAGCTGCACTGGTATATATATTTTATGCATATTTTTTCTCTCTTTATAGGAAATCAGAACATCAGTTGGTATTATTTTATATAGCCCCGTTTCATCATACAGTAATTGCAATTACCATGAAAGACATTTTTGCATATCTTCTATCTAGATTGGTTGAACAACCTTTTTAATCCATGAAGATTTCATATAAATAAAAAAGGATGATCTTGTTGAACAGAAGATAATATTTACAGAGGATCACAAAATGGATTGTTATGTGAATACTTAAAAATAAAACTGACTTACCAATTCAAAATGGAGACAAAAACAGGTTTTAAGAGATAGATTTATTTTTTCTTCAATTTTGGAAAAAACACAGAGTTAATGAACATATTACATCCTTTATTAGAGTAAATGCAACCATAAATAAAATGAGCTCATGAAAAGATGCCCCAATCAAATTCAGCTCAATAAATTTTTAGGTCTGTAAAAATAATTTCAGAAGACTTTAGCTGAACAATGTAATAATTCTGCCTCAAAAATTACGGCACAGGAAATCTATGTTAATTAACATCCAATGATTCAAATCAAACCTGTCCACTCAAGATTTTGGGATTTCTCCCCACCTTCTCCCATGAAATCTACTCAATTCTGACATTTCCCAAAATGAGTATAAAGTAGGTGGACTTTTTGTTTTCTAATGGCATACAAATTGCTAATCCTATTTTCACCAAAAAGCGACAAGACGCTACTGTGAAAAACAGAGAGAAGAACAGATTGGGCTAGTCAGATCTATTTTATCACATAGGCTACTTTTGGAATTTGAAATTATTTATGACAATGACAGATAAAGACTTTAAGACTTGTCACACATATTTCTATTTGAATTTCTGATTCAGAAGTCCCACTACGATATTTCACTGATTGGTATTCAAATAACTAGACACCAGATATGACTGTATTAGGAAACTTCCTTCTAGTTTGAAAACTTACTGTAGGCATTAACACAGTTCAAGTTATTTTTAATCTTAATTTAATACCCTATAACATATAGGACACTTTTAATACAGTTTAAAGTTTTTGCAGTCTTTGAAAAATGACAGACTATTTTAATATTAACTTACTAAATGGACTCTTACTTTATAGTAGTCATTTTTAATTGTATAATGCAACAATTTTTTTCTACTTTCTTTGGCAATGTGTCAATATATCAGTTTAATCCTAGTATCATAGTAACAATGAGACCTCAGTACACTCTTGAATTTTAGAGTACTCTCTATCTTTTAAATTTTATACAGATAAGTCCAGAGCGTTTCCTAATTTCAAGGCAAATTTCAACCTATTAGCTTTTTTCTAAGTAATTATATTAGCAATGTGAAGCTAAAATACACCATAGAAGCATTTGCCATTTCGTTCAGTGTTTTAGTGCACATTTAATATTAGCAACTTGACTGGATACTTAGTTGAATAGTAATGACTGTGTCTCCAAACATAATCACAACAGCGGGCAGAATGAAGTTAGCAAAAAATAATTGATACAGGATTCCCACAATGGAGATGTTTATTTTAAACATCATGAACTGACTTATTAAATAATGCAGTTGTTTAACATTAGCTGCACTTACTGTTAAAGATTTTCAGACCAGCTCATATCCTGTGCCGATATGAGTTGACAGATGTAACAGTCATGGCTTTAAGATACATTTTACTCACCAAAGAAGTTCACTCATTTAAATTTATCCAAAAGGTAATATTTTAAGCAACTGTTTTTAGTGATTCTGCAATTTGCACTAAGTTTTATTCAGACGTCACACAGATTAAATTTTCTCACTCAGTTATATTGTCAATTTGCCAGGACTGTGCTGTTGTGTATTATTTAAGAGAAGATGGGCAGAAAGGAAAAAGACAGATTTCAATAAGAATGCTTTGTGAGACTGGAAAAGATAGGGGATGAGCAAACTAAAGTGGAAGCACAACAAGTAATGTAAGATGAGGAGCACTCTGAAATTCTTTTGCAAGAAACAAAATTAAAAACTCCAGTCTGCAGTGCAGACTGTTTTCAGGCTGCATTTGCTTAACTTGATTCATTATGAAAAGGAAAGATAAAAATATTTTCCCCCATTTTTATTGATAAATTTCACAGTTGTTCTCTGATGTTCAAAATTTTTGTTTGTTCTTAATAATGTTTTAAAATAGTAAGAGATAAATTAAAATATACTTTTTTAGCATTTCTTTCCACATCCCTGAGTGAAATACTATTTATCACATAAGCAGAAATATAATTTTCACAGCTCCCTACAGTTTTTACTACTGAGAATCTTGAAGATTCTCAATTTCCAGAAACTAACCATACAACAAATATATTTTTTCATCACTAGATTTGTACCTTTTGCCCCTTACTGTAGATTATTCTAAAGGGAAGAGTCACAGTCTGGAGAAGGTAAATAGTCTTGTCACTGACAAAATATTATAGGATTTCAGGTGAGAAAGGCTGGATTGTTCTTTAAGACACATCATATGAGCAGCAGAAAAAGGTCCTTCATAGATGCACTAAGTCAATGTGCCAACACCCAATCTCCTTCCTCAAGCCAAGGTCTTTAGCCGATGTTCAGAGTTAGAACAAGAAAGTTTCAACTTCACTGGGTTGTTGTAACTTCCACTCCAGAAGACACACAATCATATGGCTAAGAGGAGAGACTAATTGAATTTCATACACCAAAAAGTTTTTGCATAAGCCAATATGCATAATGTCTTCCAATTTTCATGTAATAAATAAAGTCTGTACATCAGGTAAAGACAGAAAGCAGACAAGTGCCAGTAGACCTGATGTGCCCTTACTTCCTGGCAGCTCCAATATATGTCTGGGTATGAGTAAGCAGAAGAAAATTCTTGTGTTAAAGAGGAAAAAAAAGTCCTGACCCATTGCCATTGTTCAGATCTCCATTCATTGAAACGCTGGACTGAACAAAGAAACATTGTTTGGCTCTCCTCCTACTGAAATAGATACGACACAAGCCTACATTCCTACTTCTATGACTAGTCTCTGTACACTATCCTGTGGTCTCAGAATGAAAAAATATCTGGTAAGATTTTCCTCAGACTGGGTTGGAGGTTTTTTAATATCCATGGTTTTAATGTGCTAGGTTTTTTGGGTGTTTTTTGACTAAAATAAAAATCGGTACTAAATATTTTATAAAGGAAAAAGTAGTTTACAGAACAATCTTTCTATTCCACCAAGGAACAGCCTAGGAAGGTAAATATGCTAAAACAGCACATACTTTTCTCTTTCACTGAATTCACAATAGCTTCATGTATTTTAAAACGTAGGGGGTTGTCTGTTTAGTTCGAGATTTTTTTCAAGGAAAAGTCACCACTTATTCCTATGCTCTCTGCATTAATCACAAAAAAGTGGCTGTAAGAACCAATTGTAGGTTTGGGGTTTTTTTGTAAATAAGAATTATTTTTTTATGTATATGCTCATATATGTTTTCCTAAAGTAGCCTAGTTATTAACAAAATCACCATTGAAACAGTTAGTTTTTTATATCCTAATGTAATTTGCACTATACATATAAAGTACTGTATTTTTTAAAGCAGAAGCAGAACACATTTAAAATATAGATGCTTGGTTTATTTTGCCTGCTGCTGGAGGCCATTTAAAAACACGTTACACAAGATTGTCTTTGTTTCCATCTGAAATCATTGTACCATGACAATTGGTAAGAACTTTGAAGGTTTTCTACCCTTGTGATATGTGTGCTTTCTCCTCGTGTATACTCTATATTTATCACACAGAAATGAATGACAATGTCTGCAACCCAGGAAGCGGAAAATGTCATCTTAAGTGGAGATTGTATACCAGAATTAGGGAATAAAAACCATTTTAATAATCTCCAAAACAGTGATCTCCATGATAATAGAGTATTATTGTTAAATTCCCAAGGAAGAGAAGAGAGAGAAAGAGAGAGCTGGCATATTTTTTCATACGTTTCAGAAGACTTCTTATGAGTCTGAATTGATACTATATCTAATCATGGAAATTAAAACAATCAGGGATAAAGATGTTCTGTATCAATCCTGACCTCATTTATGTCATAGTAAAATGGGACTATATATCCAGGAGATAAATCTTATAACCCTAAACAGGTAGGTAAGGCATTAAATGAGGACCAGTGATAGAAGAGCGGTGGAATATGTATAAACTCTTAAATGCAACTCATATTTTTATTTTTCCATCAAGTTTGTCTCTTCTTTTAGTAAATTGCGAAATCTGTTATTTTAGGGAATACTATTCTCAAGAAAAATCCTATCTATATACCCCAGTTACTAAATAGAGAAGTTGTAATTTAAATCCTTACATAAAATTACATTGCAGAATGATTGTGCCAGTGCTGTCACCCTCACAGGACAAAAGTGCTTCCTGATGTTCAGAGGAACCTCTTGCTTTTTGGTTTGTGCCCATTGCCTCTGGCCCTGTCACTGGGCATCTCAGAGAAGAGCATGGCTCTATTCTCTTTGCAACCTCCCCTCAGCTGTTTGTGTACATTGATAAGTTCTCCTTGAGCCTTCTCTCCTCTTTTGCAAAGAGCTGCTGCTCTCTCAGCCTTTCCTCATATGTGAGATGCTCCAGTGCCTTAATCATTCTTTGCTGTACTCTCTCCAGTGTGTCCATCTCTTCTGCTGGGACACCTAGAACTGGACACAGCCCTCCAGGCATGGCCTTGCCGGTGTTGAGCAGAGAGGAAGGATCTCCTCTCTTGGCCTGCTGTGAATGTGAGACCACCTCTATCTGTTTCTAGAGAGCCCCATCCACTGGTTCTTCTTGGTCAAGTGGCCTATAGCAAGCACCCGTTATAACATCACCTTTGCCTGTCCTCCCTTTAATCCTAATCCATAAACTCCCCACTGGCTCCTCTCCCATCCCTCCATGTACTCTAGCTGCTCTGTCACATAAAGGGCGACTCCCTCTCTTTGTCTTCCCTTCTCATCCTTCCTAAAGAGTCTGTATCCCTCCATTGCAACGCTTCAGTCAAACAAGTCGTTCCATCAAATATCCACAATCCCAACGAAAACAGAGTACTGCAGCTGTATGCAGGTCTTTAATTCATTGTGTTTTTTACCCACAATTCATGCTTTACTATATAGGCATTTAAGAGTGGAATCCTAGCACGCTAAATTCCTGGAGACAATTTGGGGATTTATCCACAAAGGTGCCTTGTAGACACCTTGTGGGCACCTCAATTACATAGGGAACTACAATCACATAATGAAATTTAATTGAATTTAATCACGTTTCTATTAATACTGTGTTTGTAGTTAGAATTAAAATTTAAACTTTTTCTACCAAAGCAGCATATTTTATTCCACTATCAGAGGGCAAAATACCAAAATAACCAGACTTGGGTATAAATCTTGGCACAAATCATACTGAGAATTGCATGTTATGGTGTATATAAAAAAGCAGCATCATCAGCCTCAGTGAACTCTATCCCTCAAATACTTTTACTGGGAACAAAAAGCCCATTGTGATCTGGAGTGATACAAATTAAGAACTGTATTCCATAGTGATTATTATCCCTTGCAATGTTAATTGCTGCTTTCAAAAAATGTGTTCTGTGGACTACATCACTGATGAAAAATTATTTCTAACTTATGTGAACTCTGGTAATCAGCTGACAGGTCTAGCCAGTATTTCCATAAAGCTTCTGTGACATTTGCTGACATTTGTAAGACATGAAAACACCCTTTACTTAATCTCCCGTTTCCTAATTACCAATATAGTATACTATATTAGTTCTGCTGCTGGTGTTTCATTTTCTTTGTGTGAGGTTTTATGTTTTGTCTATAGAACAAAAGAAGTCCTTTACATTCTCTTTTTTTCCCCAGAATTAGTTCATTTCCATGAAGCTTTAGCTCTTGCTTTGTGTATTATTTGCTCCTACTTTCTTCTTTCGATAGCAAAAAGAATTCTAAACTATCCCTAGAAAACTTCTTAATTTTCTTTTATGATACATAGACTTTTACATGGTACTTGAAATAGTATTCCTTGTTCCTTTAATGACTTTGTTTTCTATAGCATGCCATTATCCTTTCCTAGGAAATACATCAGTATTACTGAAATCTCTTCCATTATTCTTAAATGACAAGCCTTGATTAATCCTATGCAGCTCTTTCTGCTGTCACAGCCATCAGCAGGTCTCTAGTTATCCCATTTATTTTACTTGGATTTTAGTAGACAACATGCCACTCCTGACACTTAGAGAATGGTCTGTCACATAACCTGACCTAACTAAATAGATAATTAAGCAGTTTCCTTATATTCCAACTGTATTATTTACATAGCAGTCTCATTATCCTTTTTGAATGACTTAAGACATCCTACTGATTACTAGAGGTATTGCTAAGTCCTCTATGGCATCTTCAGTAGCAACAATGTGTAAAAATGTGGCTGTATTTGGTACAGTAGTTCTTAAAAGGGACAGGTATTTTAAAAGTAGAGGAGGAATGGACTGTTCTGTAGAAGATTTAAATTTTTAAAAATTATATAAATTAACAAAATTTATGTTTTTTTCTGTCTCCTCGTAGACATATATTTGCTGTATGGCTCTACCCAAGTGGCCTCTCCTGAAGCTCATATATTCTACTTGCTGCATTAATTCACTTTTTACAGGTACTCTCACTTCATTAAAACTTTTCTTAAATTTTAGTAACATGGCTTGGAACACTGCCTTACTCTATCTAACTTTCCTGTTTCCTTTCTCAAAATGGATTTTCATGACATTTCTTTAAATTCCCACTTGTTAAAACAAAATTTAAAAAATAAAACTCTCTTTTTCTCTCCCCATTTTCTTCACCTCTCACAGAGTTGCATTAATCAATCTTCTCACTGCCAAAACTTAAAATATCAATGTCATTTTCATTATTTAGTATTAAGATAGATAATTTCTATCCAAGATTGCCTAGGTAGTAATAGTTGTTAATTATTAGATTCACTCTAAAATAATATTTCTTAAATATTTCTAATTCCTAAAGATACCATTTATAATGGAATTTACAATCACCAGCATGGAGGCTCAGACATTTGAATTTATGCATACTTCACAGCAAATGTCATACATCAAAATGGATATGCAAACGCTGTCATTAGAAGATGGAGTTCTTAATACAGAAAGAAGAAATCTCTGTTACTACTTCATGTTTCTGCATATCAAGTGTAATTTATTCCATTAATCCCTATATTGTAACATACGTACTTCGAAATGACATAAAATTACTAAGAAAACTATTAAAATATTTTAGGAATAAAACCAAGAAAAGCAGTTTTGTAACATCAACCAGTTTCTAAACCAAACGGTTGGAAAGAGTAGTTGCGTCTTTTCTCAGCTGTTCTTGAGTGTGGAAGAGACAAAGTATCCCATATGATAATCTCTAATGTATCATGCAGTCCTCCAAAGTTTTCTACAAAGTAGGGGTTTTTGTGGGTTTCTGTTTGTTTGTCTTCATGCTTCTTTTTGCCACCAGTTTCACCCAGAAATATTCTAAATCATCATTCCAGCCTCTGTTTCCTGCTGTGTTAATAAATATCATTTGCTTGAGAATTATTAAGAAAGGACAGACATTGTCAACAAAAAAAAAAACCAAACAACCAGAACCTCAAAAAATCCTCAGATCACCAAAACATTGGCAGCGAAGGACAGTATGATTACTCCTAACTTTACACCAAGAGTAAGCTTAATTTGCTTATGCTTCCTCCCAGCTGCTTTGAGATAGACAGGTAAGTTGAAAGGAATGGCAGGAGTGAAGGAATACAATTTCAGAGGCAGGGATAGCATCTCCACTGCTCCCTAAATAAAAATGTCACCAGAAAAGTTAATTAGGTCTTCATTGTGTGTAAGACAATAATTCTAAATCCAGATGGCATGACTGGACTGTAGACCACAGATCTAGGAAACAGAAGAAGGCACAGCCAATAAGAAGCAAGGCTTTTCTATGGCCTTGAGAAGGGGAAACAGAAGATATGTTCAGAATTGCTGTTGAGCACCAAGGTTTTCTTAAGCTGTTAAGTGTTCTTGCAAGTATGCAGAGTCTTTTCCCACTCAAATTTTTTCCCACTCAGTCATCTGAGTCTACAGTGCAGGCAGCAATCTTTGCAACTTCTTAGTTGTAAAAACTACAATACCATGAACATCCCAGAACATTATCTTTCTTTGTTCAGCACATATTTTCCACCCAGCTCTTTGCATAAATCTGTTTATGCATGCCTTTTTAGTATACCAAGCCTCCTAACTATTCACTAATAATTTTTGAAGCTCTGAAATGTGTTCAGATGTGTCAGGTACCTTTGTACCTGCCTTTCAAGCATTTGGGTGGTCTGTGAATTCGGTCTTTGAACAAAAACAAGACAGCTTCTGTTCTCAGGCTTGAAGAGATTAGGAACTCATCTAGGGTTATACATTTAAAATTGCAACAGACCAAAATATTGTAAAATTAAAGGATAATTTTTTCCCTCAGTGCTCCTGTCCTCCTTTAAGTAGTCTGAAGTAAATAGCTGTTGAAAAAACTCAGGAATCAGAAATAATTGTTTGACAAAGTAATACTGATGAGTTAGACAAATTATGTTTGTTTACTCCTGCAAGAAAATCCTACTTTGTTTTCAGGAACTTCAGATACTTACTGCCTCAAAAAAAAATATATTAGAGACTTTGAAAGAACTTACCATTACAATCTTTTTGCTTCAGCTTATTTTTAATTATCTTCAAAGACAAAACCACTCATAAATATAAGGAAAACCTTCTAGCAGGAAGACATTTTAAAAGGGTAAACATCAACTTTTAACTTCTTAGAACTCTCTCCCTCATGGGTATTTTGTTGCAAGTCACCAATTTTTCCACAGTATTACTCCCAGATCTTCCTTACTATCTGTGTATACAGGATATTTAAAAGGTCATCTGCATCTGATTTAATAACAAAAAAAAAAAAAAAAAAAAAAAAAAAAAAAAAAAAAACAAGAGAAGGAAAAAAAAAAGCCCCTAAGAAGAATGAGCCTTTGAATTGCTGCTGTAACTATTGGCTATTTACACATTTATAATTTCAAATAAGTTATAGGTCAAACATTTGTAAAGCTCTCTTTTATATTATGTTTTTTAATTCCTTGAGTGAATGAATGTACTGTGATCAAACAGACTCTACTTTTCCTGACTTGTGGCTTTGAATATAAATCATTTCACTTTTATCAGCTCTTTCCCTTTTGGACTATCTTTTTGTAATAAGCAGATAAAATTCTAAAACCAAAAGATAAATTGAACTGAAAGGAACCGGAGACTTCAGATTAAACTATTTCCTAGTTTCTTAATACTATTTTGAAGCATGATGTTGTTTTAAGTACAATGCATAATCAGATACAAACGCTAAATGAAAACCACCCAAGATAGCTATAGATGTTCTTCATAAAAGCAGGAAAATGTATTCTGTTGGTGATTTTACACCTGCTGGAAGTACGCCCGTAATTCAGACTATCTTCCTTCTAAATATTCCTGACAACTGAGAGGCGTTATTTCACTTTGTGCTTACAGAGATTAGAATTATCTATTTTAGAAATTATTTTCAAAATTGCAGACTACCGCTACTGGGATTACTAGAATAAAAAAATTAACATTTACCCTTTAAAAATAGTTTTCTCAGACACTGAGAAAAGCAGTGTCAGGAAACCTACCTCCATGACTAGCAGAACTGTATTGACTCCTCAGTCTCGTTTACCAGGTTCTCATCAGATTGATAAATGGCTTGGACTCAAGTATCAATGTGCAAAAGAAAAATGGAGAAGTCAAATAATATTATTCACTCTTGTATCAAAACTAGATAGTTTTCATTAAATTATTTAGGTAAAGCTAGCCTGCCAGAATTCAAGAAGCATTGGACAATGCTCTCAGGCACATGGCGTCATGCTTGGGGTTCTGCGCAGGGCCAGGAGTTGAACTCAGTCCTTGTGGGTCCCTTCCAGCTCAGGAGATTCTGTGGTTCTATGATTCATACATTCCCAGTGTTTTGCATTTACCATGCTACCTCAAAGCACTCAATACCATTAAACATGTAGCTTCCATCTACCTGACAAAGAGAAAGAAAAAATATACAGCTACTTGTCCCCACTCACGTTTGTATTAGTTTATGAGTAGACTTGCAAAGTATTTGCATAAGGATAAAGCACTTGAAAGCAATTAGATGGATGGACTTGGAAACACATGAAGTGAAACACCCGCACCGTTTTGAAAGTGGTATTTATGAAGCGCTCATGGCAGATTAAGTATGAACATAGCATGTAATTCCACAATACTGAGAACTATTGACATGTGGACAAGAAAATAATAAAAAGGTGTTTTAATATACGTGAGCTAAGCATGTTTTCATGTATACAGCAGGTGCCTGGGTAGTGGCAGCGGCAGCACTGGGGGCTCTGCCAGTTGTTCTCCCTGCAGAGCCGGGGCTGTGCCGGGGCTGCCCCGGGCGGCCCCAGGCGGTGCCAGCGGCTGCAGCGGCCCCAGCGCAGGGCACGGCTGAGCCCCTCAGGGAGTGGCAAAATGCTGCTCCTGACATATAAATGCAAGTAAGAAATTCTTTTTAGTGCTTTACCTCGAAAGTTCAACATACCAGTTTTAATATGCAAAAGCTGTGCTTGAAACAGAAAACTTTAAAATGCCTGCAAAGGGTCATTTTGGCCAGGAAGAACACTTAAGTTCATTTAATTTTCAACTGATTCATTACTTTGTTTAGTAGAAATTAAAATTTTCATTAGTATCTTCCTCTACTTTGCACCTCCTACACTCAGTTTTAGTTTGCTTTCCTTAGGGAGGGAAAAAAAATAAAACCACCTCATTTTTGTAAAGATCTATTGCAGATCCCAATTAAAGACCATTAAAACTGTTAAACTTGGTAAGTAAAATACTTAAGGTCCTAGAGAGGCCAAGGAGATATAAGAACAGATTATAAAATTAGTATTTGCTTTAAAGTTGAGAGATGATACCACGCTTCTTTGACTGTAACATCTTCAGTTACCATGACCTTTAAAACTATGCAAAGTATGCCTAAAACTACCCATGGAAGTGAAAAAGGTCATCTACTATGGTTAGTGTTTAACTTCAATCTATTGTATATAAGCACATTTACATGTATCTACCTGAGATATAGATATGTCTACCTAAGAAATTTAGTGTCTTACTGTTCTTTTTCTATGTATTTTGACTTGCTTCTCTTTTTGGAATTGCAAGGAGTTAAAGAGCACAGTTGCCTCTCTTGAACAGTGTTTAGCCCACAGAAGGACATTGCCATGAGACAAGCACAGAATGAAGCAACAGGATGACAAGAACCCCAGGCCTGACAGAGATCTGGTTAGCTTATCCTGGCTAATGCATCTAGGCAAAAATTCTTCCTAAGGCAAACTGTGTAAGGAAGCATCTGCTTGTACTCATATCACTGGTCAAACAAAGACCACCCCAAGTTATGGGACAGATGGCATCTGTGACCATCAATGAACACCTAGGCCCACCCAAATATCCTTCCATGGATACCCAGAACTTGGACTGTAAGAGAAGACCTCACAGCAGGAACTTGGAATAAGATAAAGGTTGTACTATTTTCCGGGTGTTACCTCAGATGCAGGGGAAAATTCAAAAAAAAATCTGAAAGACAACACATCGCTGATACTGGACACAAAGAATACAGAATTTATGGACTACAAGGAAAACCAAAGCAGCAACTGTGCTGAATCAGCTCTGGTTGGGTAAAAGGTCATTCTAGCAAGGGGAGATCATGACCCACTGACTCAAAAACTTACTGGCTCAAAAGAAACGAAAGATTGAGCATGTGGACTAATTAGCATTAGAAGTGAGGGAATCATTGAAGCAATAGAATTAGCGTTGCTAATGAGAATTAATTCCTTTGCTTGCTAAAATGCAGAGATATTGAAAGTTTTGAATGACCTTAGGACCCCACCACCGAGAAGTCATGGGTGAAGAAGGACCAAGAGGATGCCACTGGACGCATGGTGATGACTATCTTCTTCTTGATTTATCTCTCTCACTCTCTCCCCCCCTCTCCCCTTCCTTCTTCTATTTTATCATATCTTTCTACCTCACATTGTATTCTTAAATAACAGCCATACTGTTGCCTTGGGCATATGGTCTCTTTGCACCTTAATTTGACCAGAGATATCTCTCAATAATTGGATCATAACAGGAGCCTTGCAATCTCAGAGCATGATTTACATCATGGGACCATGGTTCACTTTATTTACCTATGAATCACTTGCCACAAGTGAGAGACAAAGTCCTCTAGCAATTACCTGTATAGGGATATGTGATGTGAAACTGGAACAGAAACTGGAACAAACTTTATTGGCTGTGAAGATTTGATGCAGCTACAACATGAACCCACAGAACGTCCCTCTTCTCAGGATACCAGTTAGTAAAGAAGATATTTCCATTTGATTAAAACTAGATTAACACTGGTAGCCAGTAAGTTTTTTTTCCCTATTAATACCCATATCAGCATTTCCGTGCTCTGAGGTCTTTCCATTGTGTCCTAGTCACGCCGTATAAAAATATAGGATATTCTGCTTGTCATTTCTGTCAAACCAAATCTTCTATGCTGTGGTAGAGATTAAATGACACCAGTGTTAGTAAGCCTATTGTTTCAACTTTTTAGTCCTTTTCATTCTAATTCTGGTATCTTTGCATATATACTTCCTTCCTTCCTTCCTTNTTGAAATGCTATTTGGTTCCATGAACAGTCCTATTGAATTTACCATTTTAGAGAAAAAGCATACTCCAAGTAATCTGCCTGTTAGATCTTCAAAAACAAATTTGAAGCAGAGAGCCATTCAACACATCCAGCATTTTTCATTGAGAGAGCAAACACTGACACTGGACTCCCCAAGAAGGGTAAAATTGCTTTGGAACATCTACCTTCAGCCCTGTTGGATGTGGCCTGCATATGAAAAGAAGTCTAAAACAACAGTAACACATTCTGGTACTATTTCACTGTGAAACACTGGAGTTTCATTGTAGGTCTCTGTGCTTCCTCATGATTTCCAAGATTTTACCAGTCCTAAGTGCTGACTGAGTGTGTTCACTTACGTCTTTCATTCAAACTGTGGGGCACATCTGAGCAAAAATATCATCAGATAATTTGGACACTGGGAATCATCCCCTTAAGCAGTTGGGTTAAGTATGCCCTCAGTATGCCCCACTCAAGTGACTTCACCTCTCTTTCCTTCTGAACAGACAACACTTTAAAGAAACTTACACATACACACAGACATCTGTCCAGGGCTGTGAAGCCACAGTCTTTGAACAAATACATCTGGCTTCAAATACAGGCACACAACAACTGTGACCCTTTTGGTCATTGCTAAAAGACTTGTGGACACTACAAAGCCTTTGCATTCTTCAACAACTGTCAATTGCATTCTGTGTCATCCAGCAAAATCCAATGTCTTGTAAGGGTACATCCAGAACAGTAGCTAACAAAGAATTCATTATTTATGAGAATAAAACCTTAGTATTCAGCCTGGTTAGCTCTTTGCCACCAGCACCTTCTGCTGCTGTTTCCTGAAGCAAGAAATCAGAGCCTCCAGCATACACTGAGGTTTCCAAAGGAATAGTCCTTTTGCAAACAGAAAATATCAACCCTCTGCACACTTAACACACACACAATTTAAAGTAAGTGATGAATCTAAGCAGTTATAGTCATAAACTTCCACTAAGCTGAGACCTAACAGACTTTGAGAATGAGTATTTCTCAGACTCACTAAAAATCAATAGCCTTCAGGACAATCCTACAGGAAGCTTTTGATGTCTCTGATGTTATGGGAAAACAATATTTCATTCTGACACTGTTGACCTGTTCTTAAATTTCTAGGAGACCACACATGTAACACCGAAAGTAATCTTTCATATGCTTGAAATGAATTGGTGCTTTAAATAACCCTCTTCACAGTCTATATTTTAAGTCTTGCTGAGAAAGAAATAAATTTCTAAATGTTGTTGTGTCTCAAATGTCAACTCCACCACACTGCAGAATTTTCAATAAGATAAGGTTTTTGAAGATACACAGCTGTGAATAACTTGGCCATTGCTTCCAGTAGAGTTATACCAAAACCATCTCACGTGGAAACTGTTAAAGGACTAGCTGCCCTTTTTCACCTTCACAGATCACTATTCATTTATTCAGTTTGCAGAATATCTTCCATCCCTTTCCATTCTTTTTTAGTGATCTCTGTCTTGAGAATCTGCTCTAGCTGAAAATTCAACCTCTACAGAACTTCAGTGCCACAGAGCTGATTACCGGCACCTGAAAAAGGCATTTTATATCTCTCAGTCAGATCTTCACACCAAATATTAAGCCTGCATATTAGCGCTTGCAATTCAAACCCCTACTCTTTAGTCTCATATAGCTGCAAAGGTCTTCACAAAAGAAAGAACTATGGTAGAAACTCACTTCAGAAATCAAAACGCAGAGATTTTTAAAAGGGTTTGGTAAGTCTTCACCTTGCCACTACAATAGCATTACTTAATTGGGATCTTTTGTTGTATGTGTCACACCTGATGATGAATCCTTTGAAATCAAAGCATGATCTTTTGTACTACCCTCTCCAAACTGGTACTTTTGGTAGCTGCTTCATCAGAAAGAAAAATACAAGCGACATCTGAGCCTTCACTGCCTTACTTCTTTCTGACTGTTATGTGGTACATCATCCATAGTGTCGACAGGCAGTTACTGAAACTGCAACTGCTGTTCTTGAAAATGTGTCGTGCACACACAGCTTGCTAAGCCTTTCCCTCAGAATCATGTCTGTGTTGGGATTCTCGAAGTGAAGGAACAAAGTGAGGTTGACATATTCTGCTCTTTACACCATCAAAGATAATGACTACACTTACAAGCATGTGATAGTGAATACTGCCAGGATAACCCTTTCTGGTAACAGTTCTAATATGACACACAAATGTTATATACATTTATGTGCAAATATATGATAAATTATCCCTTGAGATACTGAAAGGCACTGCAGTGTTACTAAGAGCTTCAGTCTCTCAAAGTGCTGAAATATTCGTGTCAGTTTATCCTTTATGCAATAAAACTACTTTAATGGAAATTGCTAGAAAAAGTCAATATCTATCTCAGAAAGCTAAGTCGGGTAAATATCTGCAAAACAAAACAATTGACAAGATCTGTTGAGACAATAAGAGGGGAAATGTATTTTTATGTGGAGAAAGAACTTATTTGTAAATTTATTTTTGAATGACTGTGTACTAAGATATTGCTGGTACACAGCAGTGCTTCCTTTAGGTGACAACTACTAGAAAATAAAGTTTAGATTTAAATTTTTTTTTTTTCTGGATATACTCAAAGTAAATTGAAGTTTTTCAGAACAGGTTTGAAAATGCATAATATTTTATAATTTCAGCCCTTAATTTGAAAAATAATAAATGGGCCTTGAAACTGTATACTAAGAAAAGAAATAAAATTATGAACAAACTTTCCATAATATTAATAAAGTGGGTTTTCTGACATGAGGTTTACACTTCTTTTGGAACATTGCTGCATTGTTTAGCTGAAAACTCAGAGGACCACTTTTTGTCATATTTTCTTCTAGTATATTTTTATAAATATGCCTCAAAGACACTGTATAACATATATACATCTATATATATATAGAGAGAGAGAGATTTGGTTTTCCACATGTCTCTTCTTTATGACTTCAACCTTTAGCAGAAATACAGCTGGAATTATTATTGAGGTTCTGCATATACAAAAAATCACTTACATAATTTTGATTTCTGTTCTAAGGTTGCTGTGTACTACATGAAGTAAAGGATGGCCATCCTCTTTCTTATGATAATAATAAATACTGATCTAAAGAAACCTGAGAATATCCATAACCAGTCAATATGTACTCTGCCACCATTTCACACAGATTAAAGAAGGAATGCTTCAGTTGTTATGGTATTATGTACCCCATTAATTCAGTAAACCCCATTTCCATCATGTTATTGTAGTTGAACATTTTCAAGATGACCTAAACAGTGAATAAATGGGTGCATAATTTGCATTGTGAATGGCAGACACTTGTTTCAAGAGTACTGTGATATTCACCAGTCATTAAGTTTCTCGGACAGATATTTAGATTCAGGTTAAGAAACAAGAAAAATTGTATCAGTCATGAGATCAGAAAGCAAAAGATGCAAACCATAAACCCAGACAAATCAGCTTTGGAAGTTCTTCTGATTCTTCCACTGGCATTGCACAAAAATTCTCTCTTAGTCCTTGGCCATGAATCATTGAGTTCTCATAGCTCCTAAAATTTGCAAATACCATCTCCAAACATGTTGCAGAGAAATTAACAGGAAAGTCGCATTTTATGTCACCCACCTATCAAAATAATTTTGTCTCTGTATAAAATCAGTTAAAAGGAAACATCCAGAAATGTTTTGAGTATAGAACTGGATGGCTGTTGGAAAGGTAAGTGCAAAAACAAGAGAAAGGAGATAGATACTATAAAATTTATACAGAAACATTTTCATTAATAATTATTTATTTACTTAATAATTTGAGATTTTGGACTATCAGAATAAAGCATTATTATATGCAACAATCAATTTTTTATTACACATACAATTATATCTCTTTCCATTAGCTTCCTTTGTGTAAAACTCACCCTGAACAAATACCATGCTATGGTACTCTTCATTTTATATGTGTTTTCTACCCTTTTCCCAAACTTGTCACAAAATTACTACTGGGCAATTTTATATACTGTTTAATTTTAAATTTGCTTTCGCAAATTAACAACTCTTCTATTCTAAGCAGAACAAACTAGATGAAAGGGCTGTCTTAACTGCCCATCAAGTTTCTTCACAGTGCTGTACTCTTAATCCATCATTTCACTTATCTTCACTTATCACTTCACTTTTGCAAACACTTATTTTCTCTCAGCAAAGTAGCTCAATGTTTATCAACAGCTCTCTTTTTCTAATGCAGGTGAGTTAGTCTAAAAAATGGTAACCCTTTCCTCTCTAAAAGGTTTTCTTTCCTTTACTTATGACTGAAAGAAAAATTTTAAGTCATACCACTCCCTCTTCATGATTTAAAAAAATAAATATTCAAAAATAGTACAATAGGGAAAAAGTAATCAGCATGCTTCTTAAATAATATGAAGTTCTGGGTGCCTTGGAAAGCTATTTATTTCCTAGGACTGTTGTAAGGCATATAGTTTTGATACAATAGTAAAATGTTTTGATACATTGACACTTCTTATTTTGTGGGCAACGTCGATTTTCATAAGCTATCAACCTGACCCAGACTGAAGAACTGGCCTACTTGCTTCAGAACACTTGGGAGTCATGACTTTACACTTGAGAACTGTATGAAATAAATATAGGGATTATTTACAAGACTCTCAACATATTTTGGAAGTGGCTGCATTATTTAAATGCTAGTGCTAATATTACAGACCCAAGGCAACAAATAAATAATGGCTTATTCATAAGCTTGCACTCTTAAATTTTTACTTAGTGTTTAAATTTCATAAGTTTTAACAAGCATTTCCTTTCACAAATCCTCCAGTGTCCTTAATTCTTCCAAGAAATGTTTTATAATATTATGCTCCCACACACCAGTACATGCTGGGCCCCAGCTGGCTGGACAGCAGTTTTGCAGAGTGACCTTGGGCTCCTTTTGAGCAGCAAGCTGGCCAGGAGCCAGAAATGTGCCCCTGCAGCAAAGGTCATCAGCACCCTGGGCTCCATTTGGAAGAGAGATCAAGAAAGATGATTGGAGATCAAGAAAGATGATTGGAGATCAAGAAAGGTGATTGGAGCTCAAGAAAGATGATCATTCCTCTCCTCTGCCTCGGTGGGATACGTCTGAACTTTTGTGTCAAGGCCTGGGCTCCCCAGGTGAAGAGAGGCACAGAAATACCGGAGAGGAGTCCAGGAAATAGCCAGAAAGTTGAGTAGGGAATTAGGGCATTTTTCAGATGAGGAGAAGATGAGAGGGCTGAGATTGCTCAGCCTGGAGAAGAGAAGGCTCAGCACAGACCTTATTAATGTATATAAATCCTTGTTGGGAAGAAGTGAGGGAGATAGGCCCAGTTTCTTTTCAGTGGTGCTCAGTGGCATGACAAGAGACAACAAGCACAATGAAATATATAAGAAATTTCCTTTAAATATGGAAACAAATATTTTACTGTGTGTGTGGTCAAACACTTGAGTAGTTTGTCCAGTGAGATTGTGGAGTATCTACTTTTGGAGTTATTTAAAATCTGACAGGATGTAGTCCTGAGGAAGATCAAGCTTACCCTGCTTTGATCATGGAGTTTGGACTAGATGATTTCCGAACATGCCTTACAATCTGTGCTCTTCTCTGTGATTCTATTATTTTTAAAAAGTCAGTATTTCACTGTGGCATTTTTCGAGTTCAAAATAAATACTGAAAATCTGCTTTATAGAAAATATAATTTCTTTGTTTAGAACCAACCATTGGTGCTAGGTTGCACCCATTACTACTGACACCAAATTTGAATATTTTATTCAAACAGTAAGTTTGAATATTATTGTGGCATTATACACTATATATTTTTCAATAAATTACATGGGAAAACCAAAACATCAACATAAAATAATTTAAAGGACACTTCCAGTGTTGTTTATGTATATCTTTAGTAAGCTACACAGTCACACATACCAGTCTGCTGTCTTCTATTGCAGTTCACTTCCTAACCACTTGATTTCTATCACATGGTTTGCAAATTAACTTTACTCCCTGCAGTTAATTGGTTTCCAGAGAGAGGTAAAGAGGTATTTTTTCTTCAAAATAGGTTGTATTCCTCAAACATGAGCATAGAAAAAGAATGCAATATCTTGTATGAAACGTGAAATATTCAGAGACAGAGTTGGAAAATTATTTTATAATGATCTATATAATATTATGCTTTGATAACTAAGGCATACTGAGTAGGCTGCTGGTAGGTATGATGTGGTGAAACAAACAAATCTGTCAAATTGACATATCTGTAAAATTTTTTCATTTGTTTCCTTCAAGTATTTCTCAGTAGCTCTAACTACCAACATTAAGTTAGTGATTCTAGTAGCAGAAACAGTATATCTGTCTCTTGGAAATCTGCTTCTTACACATTAGAATAAAACATAGAAAGTAAGACTGTGGAAAGATAAGAACACTTGAAAATTATACAGGAAACCTATGAGAAACCTACCTTGCCTACATACTGATAATCAGATCCTGTGTATTCCTCTAAAAGAAAAAACTGATTCCACATCCAGCCTCGTTTCTGGCGGTGAACTGCTTTCCCATCATTCCCTAAAGCACGTCCTCCAAAGCTTTTGGGTCTGAGATCAGGAGTCCTTCTGAAGAGCATTTCTGTATGGCAGGGATGTGGCAGCCACATCCAGAGCAGCACAAGTAATAGGACTTGCTGTATTGTCATAGTTCTCCACTGCTGATGCTCTTCAAGCTGGCTGGCAGTGGAGCGTAAAGTTTTGTTTTTCTTGGCTTCTTTTTTATGTATCTAGTTTCTGATACAGCCAAGCAGCTTCCAGCAGCTCATCTTTGAACTGTACAGAGTAACCAAATCCTGAAAGTAAACAGAGAAGAGACAATATAAGTCGAAATGCATTCACTCCCTAGTGTCCAAAATCACTGCTACTGTACCCTCCATATACAAAACATAATGATATAGAAAGCAACCTGGTCAGGAATATAAAGGTTATCCATATAGGGAGAACACTGAATATATCAAATAGCTGCGGTATGAATACCTCCTTAAAAAAAGTAAGAGTGCCATTTAAAAAAAATTCTATTCAGAAACTTCGAAGAGTGTTCTTTATTTAGACTGGTGGTTAAATATTGCTAAAACTTACATATTAAATACTGCTGCCTTTGCTTCAAATATTTTCCACCCAATTTCATTTACAAGAATTCCAGTGTTTTATTAATCTTAGCATCAAGAGACATGAAACTCTAACACAAAGTAGTTTTAGAAATTACAAATGGTAAAACACCAGTTCTCCAGAGTATTTTAAATGGTAAAAGGGAATATCATATGCATCAGAAGAGCTACAACATGACAAGAAGCAAACTTTTAAACAGAAAAAGTTCTTGAGATGGTCTTGCAATATGGAGTGATGCAAGCTTAGACTTAAACTGTAGGAAACATTTTAAAGATACGGAGGCCTGTTTTCCAAGTATCCTGAAATAGTGAATTTAATCTCATTGTGGGAAATGATACTGCAGGGAGAGGGCAAGCCTCTCCCAATTCACCTTTTTTTTGTCTCCAATTTTGACTTTTTGGTTTGCTTTGCTGTACTTTATTTCTTCCTTCATCTAATGGAACCATGAGATGTTATTTCAGCAAGAGAAATTTAGTCAAGTTCACTTTATTTCTATACCAGCATTTAAAGAATAGCAGGTTTTGTTAGTAAGACCATTTGGTAATTGTTTTCTCCAGTAAATCATAAAAAACCTTTCATTTCTTATCTTAGTAGGATGTAGTTTCTGTAAACTTTAATCAGGGTGGTTTTGCTGTTTTTCCTAGCATACCCATAAAAAACATGGATGGTTGTTGCATTCCTGTGAATATTCTTCCACATGTAGCAAAAAACTCAAGTAGTAAAAAGCTTGGGCTGCTTTTTTCTCCTCTGTGCTGATTTTAATAGGTAAGTAACACGTGTTCTTCTTTCAATAACTTTATACTATGTTTCACTATCATCTTAGATATTTTTATTTTTCAAAGAAAAGCTATGTAAAAATTTCAGAAATTCTTCCTGCATTTCAGTTTTATATTGATGTGTTACTCAAACTATTTCCAGTAAGCCTGTGTTGATTAAAAGAGCTTATAGTAAATGTCAGGATTTTTGAAGTGGATATACTATGAAATATAGTGACACAGTTTAAAAACTGCATGTTTGTGTGCAGCCATGTTAATAATGGAACAGATTCTTTTCAGGAACCAGTTATTGTCTTCATATTATATTCATTCAGGAGAAAATTTTCGCCTCTCTCCCAGCATTTGGAAGTCCAAACAATTTCTCAAAACCACTGCTATTAAGGATTTTGGCCCCAACTCTGTTCTCAGTAACTCACAGATACCCATTTCCATTGGTCTAAATAAACACCAAGTTATGTGTAATTTCATTTAACCTTTTTCCCTTCCTCCTAAAATTTTGACATTTACCTCATTTGTGAACTTTGATTAATACACAGAACAATCTGTTCTAATATAAGCTACTAATGCTGAATATGCCACATATGCTGAATTATATCAGCATGTACAAACTGGAGATGTAGTCCTCCACCTTGGAAATTATTTATCACAACTGATGCTTGTGTTCTATTGAGACAAAGGTATACTGAGTGAGAAAAGAGGGCAAGGATTTATTCTAAGATAATTAGAAATGTGTCTTCTCAAAGACCATAAGAAATTCAAAATTGAAATTCTCTCTCTTGTTTCCCTAAAATTTCAAAAGCTGGTTTGGTTTTCTTCAAAAAGGGGATGTAGAATTTTCTTCTCTCACTCTTTTTTTGTGAGTGTGTGTGTTTGGGGAGGAGTGTTTCCTTTTTTTTTCTTTTTTTCACTTTCTTGTAGCCCTCAGTATATATATATTCCATTATCCACACATTATTATTTGATGTAGAAGTGTTGTTAAATGCCTCTTGGGAAATAATGCTTCAATATTAGGGGTTGTTATTGAATTTCCTTCTTGTTAAATTAGGTCAGCAGAATGAAAGCTCAGATGAAATTTGTTAAACTCACAAAAGTAGCTAATGTACTTGGCAAGCACAGCTGCTTAATGGATGTACATACCAGCAAGGACTTTTCCCTCCTTTGAGAGTCCTGTTGGAGTTCAGTTTCCTGCTTTAAATGTGATGAGTTTGATAGCAGCCTACTCTAAAGCAATAATATTTACCTTTAAAAATGAGCTGGCAAAAAAAGAAAAAACAGACTAAACTAATAAAAAACATTGTATAAAGCAAAAGTTTGAAGATAATTAGATGGAGGAAACCTTTTAATCCATAACTACAGAAAGTAAACAGAAATCTGAATTCTGTATGAGATTGCATATCTGCATTCTGTGCTGGAAGAGTCAATGGAGGAAGAAAAATGTTTAATCTGTTTTCTTTTCTGATGTTTACGGATTTTTTCTAGTTTTGTTTGGGTTTTTTTGCTTGTTTCTTTGTCTGATTTTTGTTTCCTTTTAATTCCCTAGAAAACTAGTTGGAAAACCTTCAAACTTTCGGCAAAAAAATTATCTTATGGGAGGGCTCAAGTATTTATTTTAAAAATAATTTAAAGAGTTTAAAATAGCTTTAAATAGTTTTAAATTAAACTATTTCATCAATCTTTCTCATCAAATCTCTCTCTATGTCTTCTTTCAGAAGATCACTTCTTGAATTTTTGTCACAATAGAAAAGAAACAAAGGAAAAAAAAACAAAGCTTTTTAAAATCTATCAGATATGTCCAATTTCTGTGTAATATCCTCCTGTGTAACACCCATATTTCTGTATAATATCCTTCTAAATTACATTAAAATTACTACAGAAGAACATTGTGCCCAACTGTGCTCTTGTTTATACAGATTTTTGATTTTGTATTATTTTAATGAGTTTTCTTGGAACAATTTCTAGTATGCAAGAGATGGATCAATCATCACTGAAGCTGTTAAATCACCATTAGCTTTCAGGTAACAGTTTTAAATCCATTAGGCAGTACTTTCCACAGGCTGATCACTTCTATATCTCTCAGAACTTAGAAAAAAATGTTTTAATGCCACTCAAAATATATTCATGTGATTTTCAACTTCTAGAAAAATTTGAAAAATACTATATATTGCTTCTAGTTTATGCAACCCCTCCCTTCAATACTAAAGCATACTTCATGCCATTTGAAACTCATAAGATTTAACGTCTGTATAAGATGGGCCATGAATGCTTTTAGCTGATGCATGTGTCAAAGTTCCACTTACTGGTTCAGGAGACAGAACTTTTACACTAGAGATTTTATTTCTATATTAAATTGTGTCCTCTTTTTGTCTGTTTTTTGGCATTCACATATGGCTGCTTTTGGAATTCAGCAGAACCAAATTTAAAATAGAAAATTTAATATAGATCAAAAGACTGTGTTTGTTTAATTTTTTCTAATAAAGAAATTTTAGTGTATTTCCCTTGTGGGGAGCAAATTTGAACAACAAAAACTTTACTTGAGATAGCTACCTTTTACGAATTTTGTTCTGTATTTGACCTTGGTCAAACTTGACCTGATTTTTAATTCTGTGACATTTGAAAAAGCTTGTTTAAGGAAAGATATTTATGCAATGCTGGTCCTGTTTCCTCCATTTCTCTTTCAGCTGGGAGCCATTCACAGCTCTAATCTTGTCTTTCAATCATTTTTGCTATGTTTGTACAAAAGAAAGAAATTTTTGGAACTGAAGATGCTTTCTGAAAAATTAGATTAAACTGTGTTGGAATCTCATGAGGAGAATAATATTAAATTTTATTATACTGGAAGCAAGCAGAGCATATTTTGTTCTTATTTTGTTCTTGCTCTGCAGAGTTGATGCCAATAGTGCTATTCTTATATACAGCCACAGTGAGAAACTTTTCTTACTTTCTGTTTGACTTCTCCAAATTTTTGGATCCTCTCCAGCCACTGGTAGAGAGTCACCACCACAGTCTGCAGACATTCTATCATGGTTCCTCCAGCCCCCAGCCCACCGCCAAATTTCCTATGGCCATCAGCCATGAGCCATAATTCCTACCATTTTGGTTCTTCCCTGAATTAGGCAACTTGCCAAGGTGCCCCTGCTTCATAAGAACTCTGGTCCCTGGCTTACGGTGTCAGAAATGAAATTCAAACCTCTGTCAAAGATTTAAAATAAAAGGGACTATTTAATAAGCTAGTAAAAGTAGAAGTAGTAGGACAGCTAAATGCTCAAAAAGCTGTATTTTCACTGAGCCGCCGAAGAGCCTTCAGATCAGATAATTTTGTCACGTTAATTTTGTGTTAATTTGCCATCTCTATAAAAATCCGTTTTAAAGCTTTAGAGCATAGTGCAATGAAGTAAGTACTCTAAAGACAGCTTTGCAAGAGCCTGTAACTCAAAACACAGCAAATCTTTTCCTTTGAATATATAACCTATTGGTGTAAGAGATCTCTTAAGGGAAAAGAAGACAATACATTTTTATGAAGAATTTTAAGAGTGTTTGAAACAGACAAATTAGGTCTGTCAAATGATCAATTCATAATGGATTCTAATCTCATCATTCCTAGTATTATAGATTTATGTTCATTACTTTATGTATTATATTCCAATGAAGTCAACTGAAGTAATTCATAATTTAATTGCTTGATTCTGAACTAAGAAGATAATTGGTAAATTGTCAATAAGCTGCTTATTTCATAGCCCGTAGCAGAACTCTTGCACACCACAGTGACCACACTTCAAGTTATTAAATTATAACAGGAATTTGCAAAGTAGTAAGTTATACCTTTGAACTTTATAATTCAGTCTTCTTTATGAAGTCCTGCAACCGTTAATCTGCTTATGAATTTGAGTTGAATATACATAGTTCAATGCTGTCCTAAACTAAAAAGGCCCAATAACAAACATTTCAGGGATTAGGTATAATTTTTAATATTAATAATATTTCCTAATCATCAAAACTACTTCATTCAAAGGAGTGTTTTCTGTTATTTTCACAATTCAGGGAGAGAGAGGTACCAAAAAACAAGCAGAGAAATCAAAGGAAAAGGACATACTGAACATTACAACTTTTGCTAAAGAAGTCAATTTTTTGGGCTATGGGAGATTATATATAAGCATACCTTATGGCATTTGTAAAAGTATATTTATGTACTAAAAATTCTAACTGTTTATAAAAGATAAAAAACAAGTAAACATGCATTATACTAAATTCAAAGCGGAAGGTTAAGGATGCAATCTGCGTTCCACTGGTAGGTCAGTAATTGGATATCCACAACTGTAGTTAAGAGAACAGAAATCCAAAACATGGAAAATAAGACTCCAAGCTCATGTTAAACTGAAGAGGAAAAAGGTACCAAAACACAATCCTCCCAGTTCCCCTGCTGTGAAGAATATAGTCCTCCATCCTTTAGAAATCTCTGGATGCCTCACCAAAACTTCTCCCTTGTCTTCTTAAGGAAGACAGAGTGGGACATTCAAAGGGTGAGCAGAAGATCAGAGAAAAGGCAGAAGATATTAGTAATTTATCTTGCATAACAATTTTGACTGTTTATTAATGAGGATTTTAATTAGATTACCTGGATAGCTAACAATAATTCTTAGCTCTCTACATACAGTGAATACACCTTTTCTCACAGTAAGACATTGAGAGTACCACACTATTACAGCAGTTTTTTACATAGATAATTAAATTTAACGCTGTCACTAAAGTTTTGTGGGAGAAGTTACACATGCAGCAGTGACAAAATGGTAGCTGACCTGTGAGCATGCAAAAGTCATTTGAATCTTTATAATTTCTGTAAATTGTGAGGTATCCAGAGCATTTCATTACATGTGGCACCCTACTCTCCCTTCTAGATCTCTTTCCTATCTGATTGTGTATTCTGAGTTAAGTTCCCCAGGGTAGCTACCCAGTACTTTTCTGCATGATAAGGATGAACAAATATAGAATTAATTTGAGTGTAAAAACCCTCCGTGCTGAATTAAATAAAAAAATCAAAGTATTAAAAAAATAAAGACACTATCTGAAATTTGCAGGATGTAGCAAGAAAGTGGAAAGCTCATCATAGGTTGCACAACACAACAATAAACTATTGTGTTCAGTTGACACAGGCAAGCAGCCAGAACAACTACAAACCCATGTCTGAAATGCAAAGAGTAAAATTATTTCATTACTCACTGCCCAGAGCATCCTGAAGCAACACTGGGCAGAGACAGCCAAGAGGGAATGCAGGCACCATCAGGCTCAGTCCATCCTGATGGACAGCAGCCCTGCTGTTTGCACACATCTGTCGAGGGCCCGTGTACACGTAGTATACCACTGTGTGGTGGTTTTTATGATCTTTGCTTTGATCTCTCTCCCAAAGCAGGGAGCTCAAGCCCATCTGTGAGACTGCCTCCACATCTCTCGAAACACTGACATCATCATCAATAGGTGTAATATGTGAGGTTTCCCACACTGTTATTCTCCATGCCTTGGCATTCCCAGACACAAGATCCCCTGAGAGATACTACCATCCCACTCCCGCTCCATTCTTCTGCTTTTAACCCTGTCCTCCCAACAACTACCTAGGCACAGTTCTGGAGAAAATAATGCAGAAGAAGTGTAATAATTCTGAACAATCTCAATGTAGTAGATTTTTTATCACTTATCTTAAAAAAGAAAAAAAAAAGAAGAAGAAAAAGAAAATGGAGAAGAAGATCTGTGGACAGGAATATTATTCTTAAGAAGTATGAAATAGTCCTTCCTCTCCACTCAGCCTCATTGAAAATTCAGCGTTCAGGTTTGAGCATGCATCTAATTATTTATAACATGTAAATTATTAGACATCAGGCTAGCAACAAAACATTTAGGAAAAAAAATTATTTTTGAGGAAAGAACATCTACAGTCTACAGAAAGAAAACAAGAGGAAGAAAGGGCTATGGTTGCAGAATTTAGAATCACTTATTGAAATTAAGAAATTATTTTCAACGCACACCACAGATAGTCTAAGAAATTTACTTCATTCACAACCATAGTGATTTAGGTTAAGCATTAACTAAAGCTTTCTATATACTTGCAGGGATAGCTGGCAGCTGAAATGAGATGTGACTGAAGGATTTGAAGAATAGTCTGAGCAAACTGCTTTCCGAAATTGGCTGCCTGCAGCTGGTATGACCACAGTATTTCTCAAGATGTTTTCAAGCTCCATCTTGCTGAACTCTATCCCTTCTTTTCCCATTCCATTATTTCTTTACATTATGTCTTTCTATGTCTGGTGCCACTGCTACCAGTGACCACTGCAACCACTGGTCATTCTGTTCTCCTGTGTGAGTATGGATTGTTCATTCCAGATCGACTACATCCTTTTCCATTTACCTGATTTCATCTCAAAAGTAGCTGTAGATTTGCTTTTGTGAGTTGAAAGCAACTGAAATTCTCTTGCTTGCCAGCCAGCATAACATGCTTTTCCTCATCAAATGCTACAGTCCTAGTCATGTGGTTTAGAGAAGGTCTTGCCAGTCCTCTGAGTTTTCCTTCATAAGATTTTATTGTTGTATTTATCCCACAAATTGTCTGCTATACTCTCCCCAATAGTCAATTTAGCTCCTTCTTCCTCCAATGTGAATTCATCCCATGTATATCTTCCAAAATGATTATCCTCTTTGTGTTTAGCCTATAGCCATGCTGTCTTCTAAAGCATCCATACTTACTATTAGTAGAGCTTTGTCTTTTACAAAGAGGGTAGTCCTCTACCTCACATACTAGAAAATTTAACCAAAATCACAACACAGTTACGACTTTTTAGTATTTGATTATGTCTTCCTTCCTTCCTTCCTTCNTGACAGACCATGGCTTTCCTGGAAATAAAAATATCATATGAATTTTTCCAAGAATGAAACCTGAGAGATCATTGAATATCTAGACCTGGTGACTATTCCTTCTCTCTGTACTGAAGTGTTTGCCTGAGCAGGGTGAATTATAATGAATAATGCTGAACAGTTAAGAAAAAGACATTCTTTTCCTTCAGGGCAGGTGGAATTTTAAATCTCCTAGCCTTTACTATCCAGTGCTTTCACCTGCCAGCAAACCCTAAGCCTTATTAGGGAAATAGAATAAGCACAGAAGCGTGCCAAATATCTAAAAACTCACTCTAATCTCATCAGGAGTTTATATCTTCAGCTCAGGCTGAAACCTTACAGCTTTAGAGAGCAGAGGCAGTTCACTAAAGCGTAAAGAATTGGGGCATTGAGAGACTGTGCCTGCTTAGAAAACTGTGTAATTTAATAAAGTGTTCATTGATGTCTACACAGTGGCTCCTCAAACTTGTGTTAGTGCCTGTGCCTGCAGCATGGATAGTCACATTCCTGCTAATTAGATGATAGCAGAAGGATTACATTCTTTCTTAGCAGTCAGGAAGAAATGGAAGCAACCATTTCTCACAAAAAATCACAGTTGAAATTAACAAGAGGATCAAATTTTAAGAAAGTTTGTAAAAAATATGATTTTATTTCTCAAATTATTTGAATAAAAGTTTAAGTATTGCAAAACTCATTCAGTTTCAAATTTCATAAAACTCTTATTTGGAAGAAAAAAAAATCTTGAATGACAAGAAGGTACTTTTGCAATGCACTTGAATTCTTTTTCCTATAAATATTTCTTAAAGTGCCCGGAGTTTCACCTTGTGCTCAATTACTTTATAATTATTTTAGCATACTAAAATTCTACTATGGCTTCTTGTATTGTTCTCAGCTTATCTAGCAAAGCAAAAGTCTCTTTATGGAGTAACTGCAGTTTGTTGGACTAGGATGACCTGATATTATGGAAAAAAAATTGTAAAGAGTGTTAATATTCATTACACTTGTTTGCTGTGGTTGGATGAAATTATCAAAATTTCTTCACTTTCAGTGAGTCAGAATTATAGATCCTCTTTTATAACCTTGTTCATAAGCTGTTACAAATGCCAAACCATGATGAGAAATCTCTTAAGAATATACTGCATATATGGTTTATATTAGTCTGTAGCCTTTTGTGCCTTACATTATATAAGTTGCAGTACATTGCAGCACAATGAAGTGCTTTCAATTTAGGCAATATAATTATAATTATTAATTATAATTAATAAGATAACTATATAATATGATGTAATAATATAATATTTGCTGTTGCCTATGCAATGTGTAACTATCCGTTGTATGAGGTATGCAAGATCTCCTTCTTCCCAAATGGTTCTTGCTTTAAACCAGTACACAGCAGGCTACATCTGATATTTTTCAAAATTAGTTTTACAGAGGGATTAACTGCAAAAATCTGCAAATCATATAATAAAATTTACTCTTTTTTTTGCATATCTCAGTAGTGAAAAGGATGTGTCTTGACTGGTATTGTGAAAGGATATCTGCTCTTAAGTAGCACATGAGCATGGGCGTGATAAAGTGATGATGGGCATGGGTCAATTGGAAACTTTGGAGGCAAGGAAATTTTCACTTAAGAATGTTTCTGTGTGCTATAAAACTGCACAATAGCTACACTGGCATTCAAGAGTGCTTTTCATGCCCAGAAAATATGATTTATACATATACTAACACTGCTGTATAAGAAAAGAGAAGGAGACATTGGTAAGATAAATTATGCATAGTCTGACCCTGGGTTCCACAATTGGATCAAGTGTGGTCTGAATGCATTCTGTAGTATCTGTATAGTTCTGTGACTTATATAATCTCTGTTTGTGCCTCAGCCTGCAAGACAAAAGAGGTCAGGCCAATGCAATAGATTCTGTTGGACTACCAACCTGAGATGGAAAAGTCAGTTAAACCTGTGGATTTCAGAAATATTCACTGGACAAATCTGTTGACATTTAGTAATATATTTGTATTGTACAACTTATTTTGATACATCTTTCATATTTGATGGTTATACAGAGATATATATGTTGGTTTGCTGGCTTTCCATATGTTGTCATTTTTTGATGTTGACCATAGCATCTGAGGAAACAGTAATAATATTAGACTATTGCAGAGACAGCCTGAAGAGAGCCACTGAATTTGTGATAAAAGCCAAATAAGGACATGCCTACTTTTTCCTGTCCAGTTATCATCTATGTAGAACACTTCCTGAAAAAAAACAAATACTTGAAAATTATTTCAGGAAAAAAATCAATGTGCTGAAAAACACTTGTAAGACCCACCTCAATAATGTGAGGAAAAATTCTTCCCAACAAGAACACTTCTCTGGAGAACTAAATCACTGAATTCTGCATTTTTTTCTCCCTCCCCATAATGTAACACATTTCACACTCTTTGCTGTGTGCTTTTCTGAGAAATACATGAGTGGAAATCAGCAATCACTTTGCACTGGAAATGACCTTGCATGGGTAATTGGTAAGGGCTACATCCAGCTGCCACTAGATACATTTTATTCAAAACAGTTATTTCATCTCTGATCTTTCTCTCCGGATTTTCAAGGGTAACCAACAAAATACCTTTCAAAGATAAACCCAGAACAGAACTTCAAAACCCATCCAGGAGACAAAAACAATGAACTCAAATGAGTTTATCTTTTTAGTGTGCATCATATTCTCTCTCCCTTCTTTTTCAACCTCTGTATGTCTGCAGGTTATAAACTAACTAAATCTCTCTTTCCCTCGAGAGCTAAATATCTCTTGTTATTCTCTACAACGCTCTTTTCATACCAGTCTGTCTCATTGGTGGTAAATATATATATATATATACATTTTTTCTTTACAGAAGTAATGCAATTGATAGCTATCTAGTTAAAATTAGAGAAATTTCTTCAGCTTCTGTATAAACTCCACTTTTGGTATTTCAGTTATAAAGGGTTTCTATGCCTGAAACAATATTTTGAATTATGGTTTTCTTTTTTTCCAAATACATCCAGATAGGCTAGCAAAATACTTTGACATTATTAAAAGAGTTATACCTCATCTGTAACATATTGGATCATTAGTTACAGCAACACTAGCAATATTTATGGTGTTCATTACTGTTTCATCTATGATACAGAAAAGGAATACATTCTTTTCTATTGACTCTACAGAACACAATAATAAAACATTGTTCTGTTATTCTAGATCACCTGAGATTGCAGAGGCAATCTAGAATAATAATTCTCCACCTTTTGAAGTCTCAGCATACAATACTGAGTGGTCATTCATTTAACTTCTTCTGTGAGGCTTTTATTCTGTATACTGTACTTGTGTACCCTGTTCCAAGCCTTCTAGATGAGGTCATTAATGTATGACTAGCAATAGATTTACTATTAGTCAAGTGAAATCATTTGCCTTCTCAGTAAGGAGGACATGTGGTAGGTAAGAAAGCAATAGTAAGCTCCTACCTGTAGGATAAAGCTATGCTCTGGAGAGCTATAAATAGACTGAAGTTGTTATAGCTGCATAACTCAAGCAATAGAATATTACATTTAAAATCCATGTGTTCCATGGGGTCGATGGTTGGATACAAGGACAACACACACACACACCAAAGCTCCATGTGACAAACAGCCTCGAGTTTATTCCTCCAGCTTCTTTTATAGGAGCTCCAATTATACATGTGATGGGTTGAGGTCTTAGCCCCGTCCAGCTCTCTGGCCAGTGTTACATCTGCATTTAGAACTGAATGACATTGGCTGAGAGTCCCTGTGTAGATTGAATCCAACCTATCCTTGCTCATCCAGGAGCTCCAGTGCCACAATAGAACATTGACATAAATGAGTGTGGACTAATGAGCAACTGCTAAATGGGAAAACAAGAAGAATCTCCTTAGTCCATAGGGAAAATACCTGTTTTGCTGCACCAAATGAAGAAACAAACCTATGTGTCAGATGGAGTATTGAGTGAGGTTATGTGGTTGAGCATAAGGAGCCCTTTTCTTCAAAACATGCAAGAAACAAGGCAAACTCAGGAGGACATTTGTGACTTCTGCATGAGGAGTTGCAACTTGAACGTTTGTTTCACAGTTTCAGTGTCTGGAGAATCAGTAGTTTAACAGCACACATACCGACAAACAGGACAAAGTGGAGAGTGAGAAGAAAAAAAAGACTGCAGAGAATCAGCACCCTGCATCTCCTTTCCTACACCCAAAACTTGCCTAGCACCAAGAAATGAAGTAGCAACATCCATGGTGTAAGGCGTAATGATATTCCAAAGTAATGACATTTGCAAGGAGAGGGACCAAGTAGCAAGCAAAAAAGTCTGACTCATGGTTAAAATTGAAAGGAATGATTAGCCCATAGTGGTGTGTGTGCATATGTATTTGTTTGAACATGGAAAGGAGAGATCTTCCAGAACAACTGAAAATGAAAGGACACAGTGATTTGTCTTAAGAAAGCCTGGAATAATCTCATGTAATTATAGATAAACTTGTTCTTAAAAGAGCTGTAAAGGGAAGAAAACTGAAGAATGCCTGGGAAATTACCCAGACCTTGGCATTTAACCAAGATGTTTTCTTGTGGTATGTGGAGATTGCCTGAAGGAGTATAGAAGACAGACCAACAATAAAAGAAACTTTCTAATATTTTTGGTTTGTTGGTTTTTTTTGTTTGTTTGTTTGGTTGGTTGTTTTTTTGGGTTTTTTTTTTTGTTTTTTTTTTTTTTTTTTTTTTTTTTTTTTTTTTTTTTGTTTTTTTTTTTGGTTTTTTTTTTTTTTTTTTTTTTTTTTTTTTTTTTTGTTTGGTTTTTTGTTTTGGGGTTTTTTTTGTTTGGTTTGGTTTGTTGTTGTTTTTGGTTGGTTGGTTGATTTTGGTTTTGGCATTCATAAAACAATGATTTGGAGGTGAGAACTTATGTAAGGTTTACTTTGACAACATGTTACTTTTTTGAAACATAACTGGTTTTGGCCAGCCAGTCTTCTAAACTGGAACACTGGGATAGAGTGAATTGGCAATTGGCAGGAAATATACAACACCTACAGTACCTATTGTTGTATTATTTAAAACAAGCATTGGATGAAGAGTTTTCATCCTTTTCAGCCAAGAGAAAGGAGAAATTCTACTTTCGGATAAAACTGAAGTCTGGATGAAAATGAAATAAATAGTCATACAAGCAAATTAATGGTCTGTAATTATTTGTTAAAATAATTAGGAGCTAGGAGTAACAGAATATCAAGATAAAAAATTTTAAAGAGTACAGAGAGAATGAGATTTTTTTAATAGATTTTTAGTGTTAGCTGGTTTCTTTTTCATCTGAATTCTGAGAGATAATTCCATGAATGGCTTTTGAATTGGGATTACAATACTGGAGCTCTTTAGACAGTAAAGGCTTTATTGTGAGTGCCATCTGAGAGGTGGTTGGATAGCTGATAAAGTTGAAAGTTTCCAGTTCTGAGTGCAGTTGCTAATTTGTTTTGTTTCTGTATATGTAAGTATGCATGCATGTATAAGTTTTGCAGCTATAGGGATGCTTATTCAGCAAAGTATATATTAGCAGGAGTATTATAGGAAGATAAGAAAAATATTCTGAAGAGAAACCAAGTGAAAGCTAACAAAACTGAAGACTTTGTTTTGCTTTTAATTTCTATTTATTGCTCACTCTTTTCAATATTCTGTTTCAAGGAAACTCACTTCTTTTTCTCTGGTAAGTCCCCTCCAATAAACTGATATTTTTTTTTCTTTTTTTCTGTGTTTTTTTTTTTTCTCTACCACTATAGATTCCTTTTACATGACTGCTGGACATTCGTAAAACAGCAATCAATATTATCTGTTCAACCAATACTGACCAGTCCTGCATGTCCCATGTAACATCAAGCAAGTCTATTTTTTGCCTTTTTAGTCCAAACTGGAAATACAAACCTGCAAGTGGCTCTGCTAGGCAGAGTCTTTGCCTGTCCACACCGTATCTAAAGCGACAACGAGTCTTGATATTTGGCTCAAATAAGTCTCCAACTGCACTCACAACAAAAACAAAAATCCAGAAAACAAAATCCAAACAGTGCATATGTTGTCACATTTAACCAACAAGCTCACAAGAGGCTGTCTGACGGTTTAGGAATACTGTATTGGAATAGCAAGGTAAATGTCATGGTCAAAGGGAAAACGGATTCACACTTTATAGGTTTATCCAATTACTTCCTTTGTTAAACAACAAACAGTACTAATTAAAATGATACATTTCCACAAATACAGTTAGGTAGAAAATAAATATTTTTCCTAACAGATTCCTGTAGGATTACATTTATCCCAGTAAAACCCAATGATTTCAGGCAATATACCTGATGTACTGTGAATTCTGTGGTTTTAAATAAGTAATTGATGCATGTAGTATTCACAACAGTTTCTAATTATCTCTCTTTTTTTTTTCTAATTTGGATCTAAGATGAATAAAACACTATTATAATTGGAAATCAAATATTTATTGTTTAATTGCAATTGGAAGTCAATTAAAATTGAAAACATATTTCTGTGTGAAAAAATCTTGTTTATTTGTATTTAATGTGACTGAAGAAAAACTGTACAAGAGAAATACAAGGAATTTAGTATATAGGAATAATTTATGCCTGTCAATTACCATCTTGTCCTTGAGTTTTGGGTTTTTGAGATTTTTTTTTAGACCAAAGGACTGTTTAACTAAAATATGGGCAGCTAATAATTTAACTTCAGGGTTTTTTTAAACAAGTCTCTTTTTTTTTTTTAAACTGAAAGAAATTACGAGTGATTAATGATACACTGATCTTTGCAGTTAAAGGCTTCTTAAAGTGTTACAATGTTTTTAAAAATACTTATTCCTGCCTTGTGCTATATTATATGAAATATTTTGATGTAATTTCTGAATGAGTGATGCTGTTCTATGCAGTATCTACACATTTTTCTCTAAAGAATATTCTTCTGTAAATTTACCAAATTCAAGAACAGCAAGTGAAATCTCCCTTGCAGAGATCACGAATGAGTAACCAGAAGAAGACTGGAAAGAAAAATTCTCTAATTCCAATTCTTAGAATTAAAAATGTTCTCAAAGTGTCTGTTCAGTTCTAAATATACTGCCATCCCAGCCTCATAACTGAAAAGATAATGATGTATATATCATCCAGATACCTAAGAAAACTGTCTGGAAAAAAAAAACAACCAACTATTCTTCTTAGGACAACAGAAATTTGATAATTCTGTGTATTTGAAGGCAAACCTGTTCAAATCTGGATATGTGAAATATATAGAGATATATACAGTGTATACCTGAGATATCTTACATATAGTTTCTTGTCACTATAAAGTAATAGTTTGGACAAACACAAAGTATTTCTGTAAAATAATTAATACTTTAAAATTTTATTCAACTATGGGAAAAAGCAAAGAAATCTCACCACTTAATCCCATTAGGTGCATAACATAGAATCCCTCAATTCATTTCCTCATTGTACTGATTCTGTCTATGATAGTTAATTTTCTTTACAGTATCTTTTATTGTGCCATGTTTGGGATGTTTATTGGAAACAGGGATGATTTCCACAGGGATGATTTCCCTGCAGCACTTGTACAGTGTCAAGGCCTTTTTCTGGTCCTTACCCCGCCTCTCTAGTGAGTAGACTGGGAGTGCACAAGTAGATGGGAGGGGACACAACCAGGACAGGCCACCCTGACTAACCAGAGGGATGTTCCATGTCATGTGACATCATGCTCAGCAATAAATCTGGGAGAGAAAGAAGGAAGTGGGGGACATCAGGAGCAATGTTGTTTGTCTTCCCATATCACCTTCGCCACATAGGTAGATCCTCACTTTCCTGGGAATGGCTGAACACTCGCCTGCCCATGGGAAGTGGTGAATTCATTACTTTCATTTGCTTTGCTTGTGTGAGCAGCTTTTGCTTTCCCTATTAAACTGCTTTTATGAGTTTTCTGACTTTTATCCTTCTCTTTCTCACCCTTATCCCAGAGGAGGGCGAGTGACAGAGCAGCTGTGTGGTGCTTACTCCCTACCAGGTTTAAACCCAAAAATCCATGTTTTTTTTTTTCTTCTTCCCTCAAAGAAAGTTATCTTCAATAAAGTTACTCTTTTTGGATATCAGGAGCCAGATGATCTGTGCATTTCTATCAGCAGATTTCTTCAAATCACTTGCAGGGAGGAAAACACCATCGAAGATCACAAAACATGATAGACATGTCTATATGTGATAGACTCTCCTTACAATTCTTGGGTTACAAAGTCATGAGAAAAATCTGAATCTCCCATCTTCTATTAATACTAATGTCTAAAATCTGGCTAAGAAATAAATCCATAAAGATACAGCTACAAGAATACACACACTGCAATATATTCAGACACTTTCTGCACAACAAAATTCTAGGAATTGTCAATATAGGAAATGTTGACTGTCTGTTATCAAAATCACTCCAGGGGAAGAAAAACCATTTCCATCCAATGCATATCATAACTTAACTAGTAGATAAAGAATTACTATTTTATCCAATCTGCCTTGATATTTTTACAGGGTGGCATTCAGCTTCTCACTTCTGAAAAGTTTATGTCAGATTGGATCTCTATCATATTGCTACAAACATCATTTGTTGTACCTGGCAAGAAAAAAACTCATTGATCCAATGATATGTCAGCATGGGAAGAAGCAATGCTGAACATTTTAAATTTCTTATTTTCATTTATAGCTTGCTTTACAGTAAAGCAAGGAATTACAAGAAGGTTAGGACTTTATACAAATATAGGAGGAAGGTTACTTGAGGTACTACATCAATTTATTAAGATCCAATGGATCAATGGCTCCAAATAGAAAGTAAAAGTGACTCTTAGGAGGCACTAAAGGTCACATAAATTAAATGGTAATGCATTCCATTGAAAGTTTTTATTCTTATGACTCATTGTGTTCACTGTTCCAATTTCCATCCAGTCACTCACAAGTTACATGCTCTAGCCTATTATTTTAAAAATGGATTTTCATTTGAATGTTGACAACTATCCTTTCTTTTCTCCACAGCTTCTTTTTCATCTCTGGTGTTTCTTTTACTCCTCTTCAAAACACCTATTTGAGAAAGGCAGACTAGCATAAGAATCTAATGTCAGTGACAGTGTTATCCTTATGTTACTACAAGAATGTCAAGGATTTGTTCTCAGCTTCAGCAACAAAAAGCCATCTACTTCAGTGACTGAAGTGTACTTGCTAAAGAGAGTCACTGATACTACTCAAAGGATAATGTAATATGTAATTAAAGTATATATTATCATTTTGAAAGAAATTATGGGGATTTTTTCCTCAGTGTTGAGAAGCACAGAAGTACAATATTATGAAATATATATACATACACATTAGCAAAACTTGGTGAAAATGTCAAGTAATGATCTTCTTCCTCTCCTTAAAACATTATTTTAGAGTAAAACAGATATCTCATCTCTAATAACTGTTATATGAGCAAGGATTGAAGAACTCAAGTGTAATTTCTTCCAGTGCCTATAAACAAACCTTCCAATTTGCAATCCCTCCTTCATCTAACTCAGTGGAACTCTTTAAGACAGACAGCTCTATGTCAGTGAAGAAAATAAATACCAAATCTACAAAAAGTACATCAGTTTTGAGAGAGAAAGGTGTTTAAAAATGTCCTTACACTGAATATGATAGAAGTCACACTCACACTGTTGAAAATTTTGCACCTTTCTGGCAACTGGTGAGGTAAGATGCCAAAAACCATTGACAGACAATGAGGTCAGCAAGAAGTCACCTCACAGAGCAACCAGATCAGCAGCAGCACTGCTGCTGTCATTTCTGTCCTCAGCCCTGACAGGTGCTGCATGTGAGTTCCTTCTGCTCTGGAACTGAACAGCATCTTCTTCAATGTCTCTGTGCCTTGGGTTTTTTCCAAATCCCATTCCATAACCTTTTCCAATTTAATTTCCCCTCCAAAAGCTTTATTTATGCAAATTGCTGAGGTCTGCTACAAATACTCATCCATGCCAAGGCTTGCAAGCTTTTTCTACAGTATCAACATTTGTAAAAAAACCTTACTCTTTTCGTTAACAAACTCTTTTAATTCATGACCTTATAGAGAGCCTTCTCAGATGGGAAAAAACCTCCAGTTCTATAGAACAATATTCTGGAAATAAATCTGTTCTGATTGTGTCACCTGGACTTCTTTGCCTTCCTCACTTAGGAGACATTTTCTTCTGAGTTATTACATAAAGATGATTTTTTTTTTATAGGGGACCTGGAGGGGAATAAGGAAGGAAAAATTATGTACTAGCGTAGTAAAAAGGATTCTAGAGATGAAACAAGGGTATGCTAAAACAAACATGTTAGTTAGGAATGGATAGGAAAAAAGAATATGGGATAGAATAAATAAGAGTTGAGGGGCAAGAAGGATAAAAAGAACAAGTGATAGGAAGTCAGGGTGAAGAAGGTACTGCATTAGGCATCTAATGAGATGTCTTTGACATCTGTACATTAATACAAAAAGCCTAGTGAGAAAACCTAGAAAATCACACCATTTTTTGTTTTGGAAGTTCAAAACCATAAAATAAGCATCTTAGAGAGCTGGTGCAGTATCCCAAAGGAGTGGAAGATTATGATAATACTATGCACAGGAAAGACAAGAAGACCAAAGGAGGAGTAATTTTTGAAAGAAACTATACGGCACAAACAAAAGCTTTTGTAGTGCAAAAGTGGAATAGAAAATGCAGTGAAGAATAGACTTTGGATAAGACACTGTAATTTCATTCAAAACATAGTGAAACAAACACCTCAAAAATATAAAATGCATTCTATTTTTAAATATGAGTATAAAGGAATAACAGGGAAAGAAGGAGGTAAAATAGACAAAGTCAGGGCAAAAAAAGAAAAGTCAGAGATGTCTAGGATGAAATAATTCTGTAAGAGAATTAGGTACAGAAGCAAGATTGAAAATTTTGATTCAATACTCACTGGAGGAACAGTGTTTTACAGATAAATTAAAGGAAGTTGGAGAATACAGTGTTATCACAGCAGCATTCTTTTTACAAATAAATGTAGGACAGGTAGCTAATACAATTTATATTGGCAGCAGGATGTTATGACCTCTGCATTAAATGGGAAAGATTAATTGAAGAATTTAGATGTAAATGGCCACCTTTTGCAATCCCATTAGCTGAGTTAACATATGTTTTACAACCAAGAAACATAAGATACTGAAGAAATCCACAAACAATTTCTAGGTGAGAAGTGATGTAAACTCCCCCTGAAGGGGATGGAACAACACTGGACAAGGTGTGCAGCTGTAAGCAAGGCAACTGTTAAATTATGGGATGACTCAGTGATAAGATATTTAGAAAGCCCAGCAACCCAGCAGCAGCACATTCACATGTTGATAAAATAAAACCAGCTCAGCAGGAGAATCAGGCATTCTCAAGGACCACACACTGTTCACTGCAATTTACAGGTTTTCAAAGCATGGGTCTAATGAATTTACTACTAGTATGGAACATGAATTGGCTGAAGCAGCTTCAGAATAATTAGTCATTCTCTGATTAAAAGTATACATTTTCCACTCCAGTTGCTCTCTTAATTCTTCCTATGATTGAATAATTATCATGCCTGGTGGACAGAGAAAAATTACTAAATGTCAACCATCTTAATGCTTGTGAGGCAAAGATCACTGAATATGATTTAACGGCAGGCATCATCTGGATTCAAAAAAAAAGATACTGATATATAAGGAGGATTGTTACCTATAAGAAAAATAAAGTATATCTTCTCTACTCAAGCAACAATGGGAAGGGCTCAGCTAAAATGATATTTGAACACCACATTTTAAAAGAGGTGTGGAGGAGAGGAACTCTCATGACTGTCATGGCACATGTGAACAAACTGCTGCTGCTACATTATAGAAAAAAAGGCATGTGAGGGGGAGAACTAGTTACAACTTAGAAATATGAAAGACTTGGACAGGGGATAATCTGTTATCCATATCTAATGAATGCACAAGAAGTAATGTTTTAAATTATTTGTAGCTGAGAGGAAGAAAGAAAACCAAAAAACCAAAAACCAAACCACAAATTCCAGCCCAGTGAATTAATTTTTTTTCCGTAATTTTTATGGTAATCACATCTACAGACAGAACTAGCACACATTAACATAGTACAATTAATCTCTTAAGACTGTCTTGGAGATTAACTTCCTTTTAAACCTCTATCCATCCTTAATCTTGTAAGTTCTATACCCAGAAGACCAACCCTTAACTTCATTTTATTTAGACTGAGAAAAGTAATAAAAGGCTATTACATAATGCATACTTTCAGATATGTTTCACATCCACACAATAACGGAATAAAGAAGGAGAACCAAGTTTTTTGAGCCAATCTTAATCATACTGGCCCTATTTCGTGAACTCAAAAATAATAAAGTGTTCTATTAATGTAGATTCAACATAAAATAGGTAATATTTGCAGGCTGGCTTTCACAGTTGCTTAGGGATTAAACATAATTTGAAAAACTAAATGCTTACTCATATTTTGTTGACTAGTATCTCACCTTATGTTTGCTTTTTTACAGTTGTCCCTTCAGACTATTGGATTTTCAGAAGTACCTCATAACTTCACTGGAAGCAGGAAACAGCCCAGGGGCCTGAACACAAAATGGTTAATGCTTATGTACCCAATGTGTCTTCAAGGAAAGAAAGATGAAATTATTCTAAGCATGCAGAAGAAATGCTGTCTGAAAGAGAAAAAATCCTATGAAAACTGTAATCACATTGCTCTTAAGAATGACCTGTCTCCAATATAACATTTGATTTTTTTAGCTTTTTCAGCTGTTTCAACTCACTATAAGCTCTAATGTGATATGTCATTTAGCATCAAACATAAAATGTTATGCTTCCAAAGAGACCGTGGTGGAAAGAAGCAGAGGAAACAAATCAATATTGCTAACAGAAAACTTCTTAAAAAAAAAAAAAAATCAACATTTTTATTAAATTGGCCAACTGCTTCATCAGACTTGAGAGTTCCCAGATTTATTTTATTTTATATTGCCATGTTATTTTACTTAAGCGTACAAATGCAATACATAGGCAGTGGACAGGGATGAACTTGAGTTAGGACAAGTTATTTCCAAAGTCTGTGAGCTATTTCCCAGTCTTAGTTTTACAATTGCCTTATCTTTGTGGCAGTCTACAACAGGCCACAATATTTCCATACAAAGAATTCCGTATAAAGACTTCGAAAAGTACAAGAAAATCCAAGCATCTAAACTTGTCAGTTTACATAGGTCTTACTTAGTGCTGGAAACCCAACACCAACATAGAAGAAAAAAGTTGTTGTAGTAGGGTTTCATTTGCTTTCCCTCCTGTGTAGTGTTAAATGGGTAAAGCTGCACATCCTCAGAGAACTGTACATCATATGTACCCGGGGTTATGTGTTTTGTCTCCCAATACACAGCTCAGATATCCTGGTTCTTCTCTCCCCCATGAACACTTTTTTCTCAATGCTTCCACAAGCATTATGGCATAGGAGGAAATGGAATGCTTTTGAAGGGGATGAGCAAATCCCACCAGGATATGTTTACAAAGAAAGAGCTCCAGAGCTTTTATGCAAAGCAGCTCAATTATTAGGAAAAAATCCCAAGATGAAACTGATATAGCATGCTGTTTTCAACACCTATACACTCATAACTGTATTCCATAATTTTTGATTATCCCAAATGATCTAGAAGACTTGATTTTAAGTTTTACTTGCTATACACCCTCTCCAGGTAATTGCAATGCTCCCTCTCTAGGCTAAATACTGATTGTTAGTTTTGTTTGAGTTTGAAACAAAAAAAAAAGCCCCACGAATTATGGAATTATGATTTAATTTATATTTAACTAAATAATCTTAATGTGCTGCCCAAGCATTCATATAACATTTCTAGGAGGTAACAGGACCACAGACAAAACATAGTGGATATAGTCGGGGCGTAGGGGTGGCTGTATTCTTTAATTATGATGTATTTAATAGACTAAAAGCAGCCTAAAGCTCTTCAGCAATTCTGAAGCCTTTGCTGTTTTGCAAACAGGCAGTGCACAAGTAGATAAAGAGGTCTGTGCCTATACACAAACACTGTTGCAGTCAATACCCCCCCGTTACTTCACACACCTATTAGTAACTAATAACTGATACAAGATAAAAGCTGACTTTTCTTTCCCGTTAATTAAATCTTCATAAATAATAGCTTTTATACACTGAAAATTATCTAGGAACTATAGCTGTACATCATGAACACCCTTGATAGCATTGAATATTTTTACAAGCACCTAAGTACACCATAAGATCAATGTTTAAAAACTAGCAGAAGGCTAAAGAAACACTAGAAAAAATATATTTATAAGCACATGCAAAGTGTCATTATGTCTCCAAGAATAATCTGTGTGTGTGTCCTGATACCTAGACATAGTTTTTCCTTATGGATAGATGTAAAGGGACTTATCACATGATTGTTGATGTCTGAACAATTTATTAATTTTTATCCTTGCTACTGTGCCATATGGTCTCTGACATGGTTTCAGGGCATTGCTGCACCAATTAGGTCTGGTCAAGTTTAACCAATTTCTATAGATCCTGGTGATACAGCCCAGGAAGGGTATACCTGGAAGAGGTACGACATTACTTAGCAGCCCACTGCAACAGAAACTTTGTATGCCCAAATTAATATATTTTGATGCTAAAAAACAAGTGTTCTGTGTTTCAGCTACACAATAAAGTTTCTCACATAGAACTTCAAACTCGTTTTAGCCTGTCACAGTAAACCAATTGTTTCAAAGCACTCAATTGTTAATTGAATTTCAAAGCATTCAGTTGTTAATTTGCTATATTACATCATAGAGATGAAAGATAAACACCTGTGATTGATGGGAGATGTGAAGTGAGAAGCAATGAACATAAGAAGTCAGTCCTAAGCAAAGAACATGACACATGAAAGAAACTTCAAAATACCAGTACCCACACAGCACATAAAGAAAGCCAGTGATCAAGAACTGAATAAGAGCTGGGCCACATTGGAATAAAAGTAATATTACAAAAACATTGCTTATCATTTTGGAAATTGTATGAACAGAAACACATAAAGGATAATGCAACAATCATTAAAATTCTAGGAGTAAAATATGTGTATTAAAAAGGCTTGTAATTTGATTTCTCTAATAATTTTATATTATAGTCTTATGTGGAAGATTTAATGATTCTAAAATACTTGGCAGTGTTTGACTTACAACACTGTATTATTTCAGTGAGGTAACTTATTAGTATTCTATTAAATATATAATTCCATATATTGCTTTGGATGTGAAAATTTCTGCTCAATGTACCCTGAAGCAAAAGTGCAATTGAGCACTTCCCAGGCAATAAGAATGTTCAGCTCAGCGCAAGTTCTCATTTTGCACTTCTCTTCCAGGACAAGCGCTGGTCATGTGAATTCTCTATAAAATTTAATCATTCCAACTGTCCTCTTCATTTCATTACTAAAGCAGGCTGCTCATTGTGGTCCTTAAACCAATTAAATCAACTTCCTGAAAAATACTTATTTGACACTATTGAAAGGCTATGAAAAAAGTCACTGCCTTCTGAGAATTATGTGAGCAATTAAAATTACCCTTTCATTAAAATTAAGGTGGAAACCAATGAAGAGTCTGAAATTTTGTAAGTTCTGAACATAGTACTACTAAGCAGTAGCTGAGATATGTAAGGTTGATGGTTAACTAGAAGTTAGGAAAAGTTAACCTCAGAAATACAGAGCTGTTTTATTCTTATTTTCTGCTAGAAAATCAGTCTCAGAATAAGGCACAGCTTTGTTTAAGGACGAAGCTGATCAAGGCACAAGTGTGTACATATCTGGACAGAATTAAAAAAAATAAATGTGCTGAACTTTGTATATCTGATCAAATCCTGTCAATAGTATTGGAAATTAAACGCAAGCTTAAATAATTTTTGAACTGCTGGGGTCATTCCTGCACAGAAGCACATGAGTTTATCAATATAACCTGGCCTCAGACTTCTGTGGTTTTCTGCATACAAACTCTAGGTTTGAAATACATAGTAGGAGGTGGCTGTCAGTCCTTCCTGGAGGCAAACTCCTTCCCTTTTATTACCAAGAGGGCATCAGAAATCCACTGACAATGAGGAGCTTCTGCAGTGCTGTCCAGCCCTGAGTCTCCTGGTTCTTCACATGCATGACTCTTCCAGCTGAACAAGCATCCAGCACTTCAAGCATGGCCTAATTGACAAGAGCACCTGACTGCTGCTGTTAACCAAAATGCCTTTCAGAGAAGTACCAAAACACACAGAAAGAGGCAGATTAATTCTTATTTAATATCCTTTGGGATTTTGGGTTTTTTTTAAATAGTGGCAAGACAGACTAGTATCGTCTTTTCAAAGTGCAAAATCTATGAAGTCCTTGTGGATAGCAACATGGACTAACAAAAAAGAAGCAGGAGAGATTATCATTGTCACCATTTCTTTCCCATGTAAACCAGTTGTCACAAACATCTGAGGAGCTAGAAAAGAGCTGCAGCCTGGCCTAAAACTATCATAAAGACTTCTGGAATATCTGGAGATAAAGGTGTTTTTTCCCTCTGGCTAAGAACTTAATTGAATGCTGCTAGAGAGACACTTCGAGAGACATAAGGGTTCAGTTTCTCTGAAAATGTTTCTATCCTGCACAAGACATTTTGGGGCTATTAAAAATCATGGTTAAATCAGGGAAAAATATGTTTTAAAATTTCTTAAGGCTGGAAATTTCTGTCCCATTTTTAAGGAACTACAATTGCCTTTGCCTTTTGCTTCCTGAATTCTCTTAACAATACCAGAAAGTGACAGCTACCCCCATGACAGTCTGTCATAGTGCTTTACATCAGCGTGGATGGATATAAATCCATTGCAGGAAAACACATTTTTATTTCTGAAGTATGTTGATTTCATCACATCAGTCCAATAGGAGATAATTTTAATTTTTGTTTTATTTCTATATTCATGCCTCAAACAAATTATTTTTTAATTATTGTTATTATTCATTTCAATTATTTCTACACTGTAAAAGGTAGGGAAGGAAAAAAGGGCATTATTTGCAGATAATACATACCTGCAAATATTTTCTTGAAAACAACCACATTTACTTTGGCAAAGGTAACTTTAACCTAATGCCAAAAATTTTGTATCAGTGTCACTACATTTAATTTTGCAGTTCTCTTTTCTATTTAAAAAGCCCTTCTTTTAAAAAGATATTCTTGTCCTAAGAATTGAGATCTCTGAAGGACAAAGTCATGGCTACAAACTCATTCAGACTGTTTCTGCAGGAATCTGAAATGATGGCACAGCCACATTGTGCATGTAAGAACAGCACCTGTGATTGTCAGGAACCTGTGCTTTTATGACCTTTATGTCTTGTTTAAAATTTCTGTAGGCTTGTGGTCCCTGAAACATGTCAGTTATTTACTACTGCAGTTGTACAGCAGGATGAATTTTTTTTCTTTCACAGCCACAGCTTAGGTGTGTGTTGCTTAGACTAACTGGTCGTCACACTAGATACAAATAATTTTGACAGTCAGGAGAACACACTAAATACACAAGTTCCACAGATCAGCAATCAACCTTATCTGACAGACTAACTCCACAAACAGTTTTAAAAAGCTTTTTTTTCCTTTTGATCATCTAGACAAGTTCAGTGACAGACACTTTTCAGTCTCCCCTTTATATACAGGATCCAACAGCTTCCAGCATAAATAATGTATTTACTTACCTAAAATGCTAACTAAATTATGCACACTGGGATTGAAAGAGAAAAATCTACTGTTCAACAGGTGCCATTTGAAGAAAGGAATACAAGGAATTTTATGGCAGAAATGAGAAGATTCTAGCAGTTTTTTTAGGAAAAAGGTGTTCTGAAATTGTGCTATCCGTATTTTCAGGCTTTTCTGAAGATAATCACAAAATCATTAACTTTTCACCTCCAGAAGTTCCACAAATAGGAAGAATCACTTAAATTGACCATGTTCCCTTTTCCCTCCCTAACTTCAAAGAAGACATTGATAGATTCAATTATTTCATCTTTCTAATACATTTTCCTAACAATCTACATATTCTTTTTATCCCTTAAACTGGTTTTACCTCCCTCTTATCCACATAACACTGTCTGCAAATTTTCTTAATCTCAACTCATTGGAGACTTTCTCTTTGGTGAGTTATGACATGCTGCATCATCTTTCTGTACCTGTGCTTGCTTTTTTGCCTGTCTCATTCCATGCCTCAGGTGAAGCAGACTGCCTTCCTTAACCAAAGCTTTTAGAAGAAAGTCTATTTTAAAAATGCCTTAAACCAGAAGTAAAAAAAAACACATACAAAACATAGAATTCTACTTTCCTCCTCTTTAATATTCTTTAAAATATTCTGTACTAAGTTTGTATTAAATGTAACAGAAAGAAATTTATACTAGCATGCATTAAAAATGTGTACTAATTCAGAATAAGAAGTTAAGAAAATAACTTATTGATAAATACCTTTCTACAAAACTTTTTAAAATTTAGTTTGTGAGGCCTTAAGCTTCACACCTTTTTATCCGTGTTTCTATCAAAACTATGACACATATTTACATTTGTCATTCTTGTAAGGGAATACACATCTTGTAAATTCACTGGAATGAGCAATTGCGACTCTTAAGTAATTTACCACTTCTTAAGTCATTTACCACTTTAATTTTGTAGTCTATTACAGGAGGCAGATATAGAAAGAGAGAGAAGTATTCAATACTTAACTGTTAAGAGAGTTTTACTGGGATGAGGAGGAAATAATCACATTATCACATACCTGTATAAAACTCTTGTAATTCTGTATCTTATTATATTAATGTTACAATTTTTCTCTTCATTCTAGCAGATAGGCGAGGGGGTTTTATGCCTAGCTGACCTTGATCACAGAAATCACACAATCTCTAACCAACGGAAATGAATGCTTCACCTGTTGGCTGACTTATCATAGTACACTGAACTTATCACAGTGGAACTTCAGCAGGTCATTGCTTATTAAAAATCGCATTCTAGTGATTAACATTTTAATATTTACCATATAATTTCTAGAAAATAGATCTTGAATTTTTATCCTTCTAATATTTTTATTTTCTGTACAAATATAGAAAGCATATAGTACACAGCCAGTATTGGTCATGTGTAGAAAAAGTAATGGAATCATCTGACATTAAAAGAAAAGGTGAGATCTTAAAACTGTTCCCATTTGGTACTAATTTTGATTGATAGTTTTTCCTTCTTCAGCTGGGAGGATATTATAATAACTCACAAAGTAATAATCTGACATTGATTTTCAATAACTACAGAATATTTGGATGTTATTTGAACAAGAATATAATTTTATTTTTTTTTTAAGAATAAAAGTATCCTTACTTTTGAAAGAATGAGAAACCCCATCTTAAGTGAAAGCAGGACAGATGTCTCGATTCTCTTTCCAGCTCTTTCCAGAGAATAGTATATTTGCATCTAGAAACTTTGCATCATCATGCTGGAAGTTAGAGATAAATAAGCAAATATGGACTATTGTATAGAAAACTCCTTTAGAAACTGAGCATGAATGTGATCTGTAGTGATTGCAAATACCTGCAAGCATTATCTTTAAAACCTCATGGTATTAAGCTAGTATTTATTTAGCACAGAACCAAAACTATTCATTTTTCTGAATCCCAGTGAAAATACCAGAAAAAATATACAGCATTCCTGTGCTGTTCTTGCTCTTTTTTTGGATGCAGGCTCGTATGGGTTTTTCCAAGCCAAAACCAGAAAATAAAACGAAACACAAGAAAGCTATCACAGACCCTGGCTTTCTGTTAAACATTACAGGATGCTGAAGTGAATATTGCCTTGAGCTAGCTAAGTATTAAAGTATTCTACAGAGCTGTAATGCACTACTACAATAAAAAATATTGACAATTGCCTTGAACCAGTTAAGTATGCTACAGAGATCTAATGCAGCAGACTAAAAATCTATTTCTATGTGCTAATGACAGTCAATTTTTTTTGAGATTTCTCAAATCGATACTTACAGGCTCTTAAAAAGGAAGGAAACCAAAAACCAAAGACAGTTTTGTCCTATGTATGAATTGATTTGTTATTTTACAGTCACTAATAAAATTCATACATACATATCTATCAGCAAAGCAAAGTACATTTTTGCTAAGCTTAGAAAATATGTGCAGAAAAGACCACCTCTTTTGTTCCATATAATTATCCTCTTGCCACGAGATGGCACCAAAAGATTAAAAATATCTGCATTCCTAAGGTTCCTATCTGAAAAAAGGAACACTTTTTAGGGAATTGCACCAAAAATGTCTTCAATATTTGACTTTCAATTTGGTTAGCAAGTTGTGAATTTCATTCTGCTTACTTTGACAAACTACTGAAACTACTGAAATGTAGAGACTTACCTTAAAGGAAAAATAAAGTATTATACTAAAGTTTAAGTTTCCTACAAATTGCAAAGAGCTATCTGCAGACATTTAGAATTATATACTTCTTCTATAGGACAGGGAAGTAAAAACATATCCTGTATATTAATAGAAACTGAACAGATACAAGAAAAAATAACTCCAAAACTATCAGCAATTTATAATTTCCCCTTAGGAAATTTATGAAACTTCAACAACTTATGCATTATGAATTATTCCTGTACTACACTCAATTTTCCCTCCCAAATGCAATTAAAAAAATAAATAATTGATTTTTTTTTAAGAAGTTTTTCTCAAATATAGTGGGATTTTTAAAAAGCTGTGTGGTATGTAACATGAAAAGTGATGAAACTCTATTTCTAGCTTCTATGATACCATATTTTCAAATGAATGCTTTTCTATTCCCACAGCAAAACCTCATCCTGTATGAAAAGTATTACTATATGACACAAACAGCTTGGAGTGGACTAACTGCATAAAACTAAACAAAAACCAAACCCCATAGTCCCATGTAGGACAAAAAATTCAAACCATAATCACTTCACTGGCAATTATTTAATGTAACACATGTATCTATTAAAATTCCAGCAAAATTACTATTAGAAAATGGTTCATAATCTCCAACCATAAAGAAACCAAGCACCTCAGAAAATAAAACTACAAATTCCACAGCAAATTTCAAGTCGCTATAGCTTTTTCCCTAAAGAAAAATATTAAGATTATGAAAGAAATATATTTGTGTGAGTATTGTCCTGATCTTCATCGCCAGTATTTCTGATTGTACAGAAACATATAAAACTACCTTCAAACATTTTTTTTCTGCACATCAGTTCATTATAGCTCATATATTTTAAAGGACTAATGGATTACCCTTTAATCAATGCTTGATTAAACATTAGAATCATTGAGATGAATTCTATTTACTTAGATAGAATTGAATACTTTAAAGTATTCTTTTTTTGCTGTTATGTCATTATGACATCGCATTTTCTTCACTTTATCTTCCTCAAAACTAATAACCCAGTTTTAATCCACTATAATGATAACTAAATAGCTTCTAAACTTGTCCAGGATTAATTTTTTAGTGACAGGGCATCAAGATTTTTTTTGTGGTGGTTGGTTTTTTTTTTCCCCCTGGGAAAAGAAGGATTTTAATATACTAGAAGCAGAAATAGACTCCAACCAGCATACCCAGAGCAACAAGGAACCAGTCACATCACTAAAATGACCCAATAGCCATGGATACCTCTAAGGCAAAACCACCTGGGTGTTTTTGAAGAGATTCAGCTGGAACCATGTAACTGACAGCTGTGGGACTGATCCACCTGGGCTGCTTTTATCCCATTAGCCCTGAGTTTCACAGCCAGTCCAAGTGGCAAAAGAACCTCAGACCCCACATGCACAAGCACTTACTGGTTGGATCTTGATGGCTGCAGCCATGGGGAAAGGAAATGGCAGCTATTTTCCTTCCTGAAGGTACACAACCTGAAATTTAACCAGAACTCACAGCTCTGTTAACATAGGGGCTTTGGTCCTGTAATTTAGAAGGCTCAACCATTTTGAGCTTTACTGTTAGTTTTTAACTACAGCTAAGTGGTTTTTGTTAGAAGTGAAAACTTAGAAGTTCATTTGTAAGTTCTGCTCTAAAGCACAATAAAGCAAATACCATTTAAATCTCTAAAAACAGTGAAATGTATTTATACTGGTATTAAAAAACAAACAAACAAACAAAACAACAAAACTTCTGATTTCATAGCTTAAATAATTGGTTTCTCCTCCATTGTCACAAAATTTTAGACATCCAGTTTAGAACATCTCAAGCCTAGTGACTTTTTTGGTCACATATTATGGATTCTCAAATTCTCTAGATTTATGCTCATCAAAACTTTAATGGGATTATTAATATAATGCACTATGTCTTTGTTCTTTTTCCTTTTCTAATTCTCATTATTCTGGCCTCAAAAAAAAACCCTGGAGATAACCAACCACCATTAGGACATATTCACAAATAGCACGTGTTTCAGAGTGATTCAGATGCTTTGTTAATCAAGGATAGAAAGAAGAAATGTATGATTTTGTCTTTATTTTCCATCCTGTAAAAATATTCCATATATGTGCTGAAATTTTAGAGAAGAGATCAGTTTATTCTGGTGATCAGAATAACTAAAGACTCTCTAAACAGTATAAACTATTAAACAAACAAAAAAACCAATACATTTTCACCTTAAGAAAGGTTTTCTTTCTGTTTCTATAAGGATACTATTTGGTTTGAAACCACTTAAGGAAAATTTGAAGGAATAGTATAAGCAATTTTATAAAAGAGTACTATTAGAGAGGAAAATCCATCCGTCTCTATCTGTTCACATTCCATTCAGTTGTGACTACCAGAAAACAAAGTAATTCCAGTAACACACAGCACAATTTCTTTTAACTTCTTAAACAGAAACTTAATAAAATGCCCCAAAGTCATGGAGAGCACCAAATGTACCTAACATGCCTGGGACTCTGTTCACCCATTTTAATCAAGATGCCAGCTTCAGTGCTATCTTTACCATGAGGACCATACACTCACTCAAGGAAAGAGCACGTCTCAGCATGTCAGAAAATAACCTTTGTCCAACAGAGGGGGGAAAATCGCGCTCCCCTAAAATGGTTCTCACGATGGTGTTCTACATCCCACTCTTTTATTGACACTAGAAATTTCTGCCAAAAGACTGTGAAAACTATCCCTGAGAGAAACAGAATTAGAAGACAAAAATACTATTTAAAACTTGGCCATGCGAAGTGTAAAGCAGAAGTATATTTAGAGAACTTGGATGTAATATGCTGAAGTAGATCTTAAAATATATTTCATGTCATAATGAAATGTCTTCTGGAGTCTCAGAAGAAAGGAAAGTTTTTGATTTGGCTGCAAAGTTACTAGGTGTACCCCATTAACCCATTCATAAATTGAGGTCTACACTATTACTTACCACTTAATACAAGACTACTCTGAATAACAGTGCTTTTATTTTTTAGCACAAAGTCAGGAGAGCAGGTTATACCACAGAATCAAATGCATAGGTTATACCACAGAATCAAAATTATAATGCATGAAAAAAATAATATAGCATGCAATGGTATCAACATGTAAAAACCGTCTCCCATATTAAATTAAAGAAACCGAAAAGTAGAAGGTATCGGTACTCGTAATGAAAATATGATCTATAGCATGATGTAAACTTTTTGTAAAAGACTGTTTTCATAAGTTGTTATTAAAATTTATTCTTACATGTGGAAGGACATCAAGAACTGAAATGTTGTCATTCTCTTGCTTCAATTCATCCTGTTTGGGGATTTTTTGTGTTAAACATATTCAGTTGGGCTTTTTTCTTTCTATGCTTTCTAGTTTTCTTGGGTTTTGTCTCGCAATTGTTTCTAAAAATTGAAAGTCCAGATTATCTTCTGGATAATCTCAACATTCAAAAAACAAACAAGCAAATATACACCCAACATTAGCTTAAGAATTAAATTTATCAATGTAATTAGCACATGTAAACCTTTAGTAAATGTATTAGCTATAATTTTAATGATGTATAGAATCAATGAAACTTTATCATAGACTCATAGGAAGGGTGGGGTTGGAAGGGACCCGAAAGATCTTCAATATCATGTAGTTCCAAGCCCCTCCCACCATGAGCAGTGATGCCATCCACTAGTGTGGCTAGGATATCCACAGCTTCACTGGGCATCTTGTTCTAATGCCTCACCACCCTATGAGTATGGAATTTCTTCCTAATATCTAATCTACATGTCTACTTTTAACTAATTTTCTGGTGACACAGAGATAAAATGGATGTGCTTTTATGGTTCCCAGTTCCACACACCATGGAAAAGGCATCAAGGAAATGACAGCTCACTACTTCAAAGAGAAAGGAATTGATACATTTACAGGATAATTTTTCTTGGAATTCTTAGAAGCAGAATAAACTTCATCCTCCCTCTAGTCTCAATATTAACTCCAAATAATTACACATACTTTGGGTTCTTGTATCTTTTCACACTTTCATTTAAAATCTCATATATTTACTCCATGTATTTTGGCTTTTGTGTAACATTTGAAACTCTCTTGATTAAGGCTGTGATACTTAGAGGAACTAATAACAAAATGCACAGCTTCTAAGTTTCCTAGACACAGGTATATCTCTGTTTTATTTGTGCTTGCTATTAGGAGAGTATGACAATTAGTAAGATAATTTTTGCATGCATTAAACAGGTGGAAATATTTGAACTACTGAAGTGTGGTAGATGCATGCACTAAAAAGTTCAATTATATATATGTTTATTTACTGTTAGTTTGGGGGAGAAAAATTAACAGTCCTCTAGGACTCTGCATTTTGAGTCTTGCTAATAGAGCTGCAAATTACATTGATATACATTCTTCATGTTAAGAAAATCTGGATATTATAGCATTGCAGAGTTCATGAGGATTGCAGCCATCTTTAAGGATCATGCTCTGGTCTGGATAAGTGATGGTATATCATGTTCTTTATGTTGCAATACAAAACATTGCACTAGGGCGATGCAATAAATGCAATCTGTAATGTGGTAGGTGATGGCATATTAACAGTAAAATATACATGTATATACATTCATATATATCATACCATACACAGTTCTTCATGAGAAAATATTTGAAGAGAGGTTTTTGGTTTTCTTAGAAAACGGAAGAATACAGTTGTAGCTTTTGAGCAACAGAATTCTGGAAACATCTATTTTCAAGTAATTTTTTGAAACTTTATCTTTACATAAACACACACACACTCTTCATTACATGATTCCCTACTGTTTTAAATATGGTTCAACATTTACTTTGACTTACAATTAAGAGATGCCAAAATAAAATTACAAATAAAAATATCTTGTGAAGAAGGATGTGCATGTGGGAATAATATTAAAAAGGACACCTCCCATGTTGCTTTTCATTATACCCAATTAACTTCCTAAGTCTTTGTACTTCTCTGATGCAGCCTGTTGGTACATGGTACACACTTCCAGACAGCAGACTTGAGTTTATATCCCAGAGCAGATGCCCTGTGACAAGCTAGGAAGTACCTCTGAGATGCTACTAGAGCTTTATGCCTCCTGCTGGACACACTTCTTTAACAAAAAAGTGATAAACATAATCTATTTCATCTAAGTTAATAAAGACAAGGAACAGTAGTGGGACTTGTAGAAAAAGTCAAGTAATAAAAGGAATTAAGAAATAAATTAAGAAAGAAACTTTAAACTGAATTAAATTAAGAAAGAAACTACAGTATTCCACTTCTTAGCATGCAAACCCTGTTTAAGATAAAGGTTGTCCTTGTTTTACCTCTGCTGTAAACACACACACACACACATTTGAGGTAATTGTTTCTGACATTTAATAATCAGGAAGACTGCATGTAAAAAGAAATGTGTATAAGACTTCAACTGGCAATTTTTTGTCAGATCACCCATATATTAGAAAATAGACTGATAGGCCAGTAGAGAGAACATAAAAGCTCAATAGCCTTTGGTTGAGGGTGTTCTGGCTTCCCTTCAGATGAAAACAGAGCAAAAGAAAAAAAAGGTGTTCAGGTTCAGCTGATACCTTTTTTTTTTCCCGCCCCCTGTGCGCAGTAGTACAGCCTGGTAACTATAATATACACATCTCCCAGAAATGATGATTTTTTTTCTATTGCTCTCTTGCAGAGTCATCAACCCACAGGAATAGGTATGTTGGGGAAGTCTCCATGCCAATGATTTAAAGTTGAAGAGATGTAAATCCAGGGAGCAAAATGTGCAACTTTTGAGATAGGAGTTCCTCTTGGCCTAAAGAGAGACTTGGAGAACATTTAGAGTTCAGAATACCATTGCTGCTTGTTTTCTTTCTTTTTGCTTTTAAGTTTTTCCATAAGTTAGACAGTAGAGGAATTACGGGTTCTTTTTCTCAAAAAGCAAGTGTTCACATTAGTAGATTTGAAAGTGCAGGATGTGCAGCATGTGTGCTTTTTAATCACCTAATGTTTCAGTGAACTGTGCCTTTAGTTTCTTTGAACTTTCATTGATAGCTACATTCTATTCAGAGCATATCAAAGTGTGCTATGGTGTGGCACCCTTATGTGCAGTGAAGTCACTCTTCATAATGTTTTACTCAGGCATAGTTGAACTGCTCATGAGGAGATGGCTTTTAGTTTTCTAATTTCAGTTTTCCTCCTTTACAAAAACCCATGCATCTAATAGTTTGTTAGTAAAAAGCCCGTGGCAAATTCAGTGGTAATACAGAACAAATATGCATGTGGTTCACTGAAGTCACTCACAAAATGTTCCTTACACCCTTATATTCTGCCCAAATAATTAGTGTTTTTCTTCTATTTCTGTCAGTCATATAATTAATAATAATGTCAAAGAATTAGCCATAGAGCAGGTTTTTTCCAAATCTGTGAAGGACATTTTGTGAAGTCCAGGTAAAACACCTTAGTGTTCACAAACATGATTTCAGGTGATAATAATGAATGAATTAAAAATAATGTTATCATGACCCCATATTCACCCCACTACTACTATTCAACAATCTTACTTTGACCCCCTGTACCAGTGCTGCAACCTAGTGGTATAAAATTATACTCCTTTTCAGTCAGCCTGTAAGTAGGGTTAGCAGACCTAAAAAAAAAAAAAAATCACTTGCACAGAATTATCCAGACGAGACAGGCTCTATTTCATTCATTTCTTTCCTTGGGAAATCACGTTGAGATCAGGAAATTACTCTCTCAGAATCAGAGGCAGATATTATCTTCAAATTAACCTTTTCTGACTTTGACATTTAATTATTTAACAAAGAAAAAAACTCACATTACTTAGCTGAAATTTGTATACTGCTTTGTATGTATATTTTTTTTAATCTCTCGCTACATTTAGTTAATTCTGTGCTCATTTGCCTTCACATATAGCATTATTTTTCTGCAGTTTTTTAACTACTGCTAAGCACAGAAAAGAACAGTAGACACAGTGTCTACTGTGAGCACATTTCAGTATTTCATCATTCTTCACTGATCCTTTGTCTATAGAGAACACACAAGTGTGAAGTTTTAGTGTATCTATACTCATTTATTCTAATGCAAAGCCAAAAAGATAATTTAGGAATATATAAGATTCTACATACAGTCTTTTTAAGAGGTATTTTGCTATTTTCTTTTCCACAAACTGTTTAAAGTACTATTAATATAAACGGCTGGCAAGGCAAGTAGCCAAGACATATTTTCCAATGCTACTCAAAGTAACAAAAAAAATCAAATAATCAGGATCAGTTTTCAGCTTAAATATATGCATTATAATCAACACTCTTCAGATGTTTCAGTGTTCCTATTGAAGTGTACAACATTTTCTTGACATCACACACAAAAAACCACAGACATAAATCTAAATTAAAATTAACAGAAACTGCTGCAGAAATGATTACCTAGTCATTCAAACTTTTATGTAACAAAGTATATTAAAATATGAGAAGACTCTCTCAGGCCCAAACTAGATTAAGAGTTGATAATCCAAGAGGTAGCCCTTTCTTGACACAAATCCATATTGACTCAAAATAGCTGGATTTCAACTCTTGAGGAAGATAACCTGTTTCCTTCTTGCTTTCCTTAGTTCCTAAGTTCCTTCTTTCATTTACTCCTCTAAAAGAGCACAGACTCCTATTACAATCAAAAGGTAAGCAATTAATATAAAAGTTTGTATAGCTGTAAAGATCTCAATAAATTCTAGTACCAGACTCATAACAGTCCTAGTAAATGGCATATGTGAAAAGGATTTAGGGATTCAGAAGTGTGTTCCAGTCTTTCCACTCTCTGCTTTTCCCCTCCAGTAATATCATCATGTAAATCTAAAGCCTACTACCTTTAAAAGAAGAAGAAAAAAAAAAGAAAAAAAATCACACTATTTTTTACAGACCTGCTTCCTCACACTGTGCACGTACCCACACACTCACATACGCATCCACACATACATGCACAACAAGTTGCATAATTAAAAAAATACCTTCAAAGCAACGGGTGTGCTGTTGGGATAATACAGAGGCTTTTACTGAAATGAAAGACGAAGATTATAGGCAACAGCTCCGTTTGTGTGGAAGCAACAGAGATGATAGGTCCGTTTTAAAATGCTGGTTGCTATTTGTCACTGATTGCACGTGTAGATGCATTCTCCCAAGCTGAAGGGCTGTTAGATTTTTACAGCTGCAACTAGTATCATATACAGTATGAGCCTATTGAAAATTTCTTATGCAGCTGACAATGCCATTAATAGTTAGTAGTTGGGAGCATGGATTTAGATTTGTATTGTACTGAATTAATTTAACACCACATCAAATATGGATTTTATTGCAGCATTGACAATAAATGCTCACACAGGTGCAGGCTGAATTTTTCCTCCCTCCACCTTTTCCCTTCTACCCCCGGGCTTTTCCTTATCCCTCCACTCCCCCTTTACTGAAATGTCAAACCAGGCAATTTTATCCCCATCTGTGTGCATATAGCTCTGTACAGATATTTGAAATATTGCTTGTATCCACTCTGCTATCCCCCTCCACAGGGATTTCCTTCATAAGAAGCATTTTCTGTGAGTATGGGTAATTATTCTGAAATTCAATCCAGGGCAGAACGATTAACAGTGAAAGCTGCAACAGACTTGCACAGGTATACAGAAAGTGAGGGCACATATGTGTATGTTTCATGCTATGTTCATAACTGTTACACTATGCAACATTGTGCTTTTTTCTATTCAATTAGACTTGTCCCCGCATACTGAATTTGCAAGAACTGGCTATAGATGGAAACTGCTGCTCAAGACAGCCTGCTTACTAGGAGAAAAGAAAAATATAAAATGCTTAGTGTTTCAATCCTAAATGCATATAATGATACCGGTTTACTTTGAGGAGAGAATGCACAGCAGTTATTTCCTATCCCTTGTCTCATTACTCCTGAAGCATATTTATGAAATGCAGAAAGTTGTACACGGTAGAACAAATACACGAATTGCATTAAACAATATTAATATCAACAGAAAGAAAATAAGAAAGGTTCCTACCTTTTATTCTGCTGAGAAAGTGAAGTAGTGTCCACCCCAACCAAACTGAAAAACGAGCTATTAGAGTCCTTTTTTTGGTCAGTTTTCTCCTGTTGTTTTTTAAGACTGATCCTACTTGGATCTAACTCAGGCTTTTTCTCCCAGCATCGCTTAACTCTGGACAGTCCGGAACCAAAGCTAAGGGGGAGCTCTCCCTCCGACTGGCTTTCATTCAGAGCTTCTGATTTACGAACAGGAAAAAAAAAAAAAAAAAAAAAAAAAAAAAGACCACCAAAACCCGAGACAGACAGGGGCAGCGTGCACAGACACACAGACGCACAGACACACACGCACCTCTCACTGTCCCTCCTCGCAGGGGAGCGGGAGAGAGGCGCTGCTGCCGGAGCCGCAGCACTTACCCTGGGAAGGCTGGAGCCCGGGGAAGTGCAGGCTTCCCGAGCACACAGTGATTTGCAAGTGAATGCGGTGGGAGGGTACAGCAAACGGAAAGCTTTTTTTTTGTGAAAGCCTGTCGCCCTCCCTTCGCTGCCAGAATGGTTCTCTGGTTTTGAAGCCTAAGCCTCGTCTGCTTAGCTTGTCGTAATAATGAATACTGAAAACACCTCCACTTCTTGTGGTGTGTTTTTCTTCATTAAATGTAGCCACTTCATTGTATCGCCAGTGGTCTTACAGCAGTGTTTACAAGAGATATATCTCTTTTAAAAAATAGCATGCTGCCAAGTTAAAGGAAAACCTTTGAGGGCTGAGATGAAACCCGAGAGTAATTATTTTCTCCACTGAAGTGCTTTTTCTATTGGATTAGTAGCATTTTTGCTCACACCTCACTATTTTGCCTTATGATTAATACAAAACTAGACAGGTTCATATAAAATCAGGTATTTTCATATTTCCAGAGGTTCTAAAAAAAATTCAGCATCACTACTAATTCCCCATTAACATTTTCCCCCAGTTGGTACTTGTGGTGCCTGCTTTTATTTTAGTCATTGTATTTGGACTTCACATTTTGCAGCGTGTTTCTTTGCATCGAGTAATCTGTGCTGGTTTTATGTTTCTAATACAGTAAATTGGACTTAGCACAATCCTCCTTGGGTCATATCAAATTCAATCCTTTCATTGTGATACTGTAGAGAGTTATGTGTACATTAGTTAGAAGAGATTTAACAAATAGTCACATAAGATTAAACCAATGGATGTCAGTATTGCTCTATTTAAGAAGTGTCATAAGAGGCTTTCTCTGGTTGGAAAAAAGTCTTCAAAAAAAAAGGGAAAGCCAAATTCTCTTAAAACGGGAGTTGAAAAATGTATTTGGGAGTGAAGAAGAAAGTAACAATGGAAACCATTTCACTGTTAGGAAATATAATACAAAAATATGTAGCTCACTGGGTGTTGTTATGCTACTCAGTTTTAACTGTTCTGCTTTTTTTAGCTGCTTTCAGGAGAAAAGGCATTAAAAAAAAAAAGGCAATATCCTTACCACAACTGGTATAATTTCCTAATGTAACCACCTGCTGTTGCTTCCCCTTATTTGTAATCATCAGTAGGAACAGAAATGACCCATCACCTAAGCACAACCTTTTGGCAGATGAGCAAGTCAGCATTTCAGTAACATACTATACTAGCATGTGAAGATATCATTTGGAGATAAAAACAAGTAAAGCAGCAAAATGCCAAGTTGTGGGGGCAGGAGGGAATCTCTTTTTACTGCCATATATGAAATTATTTTGTTTTGAAAAATTCATCTACCCTGACAGATTTTTAATCTTTCGAGGAAACCAATTAAATTAATTGGCTTTCATTGTACTTGGGCTCATAAATACACAGTGCCATGTATAAAACCTCTGTAGAAAAAATAAAATATTCTTTCCTTCTCCCTTTCCCATTCTTTTATCAATATAAATCAGAACTGCCATGTGTCCCTCTGCTCCTGGTTTTCAAAGACTTTCATTTTCAGATCCTCCAGTGATCTCCTTTCCTGTCAAAGGACTAACTAAAGCTTCCTACCACCACTTCTACCACCATTTGACACTACACTGTGTAAAGATACATTCCCAGCTCACAGTAATCCATGTGGAACTGGCAATATTATTGAGGTACCTGTGCTGTCTTCCAAGTTTACATGTTTATTTGTGCTAAACTGCATAAGATTCTTTTATTTTAGGCAAATCCTCTTATATCGGTCTGAAGGTAAAGTTCATGGAACTTCCTTTTCGGACTGTACCAACTGCGCTTCTGTCTCCTAACATATTAGATTTAGGCTTTGATCCCATAGCAGAATACTAAGGATTAAAGTTGCACTAAGAATAAAAGTTGCACTTTCAATTTAGTAATACTAACAAATTAAATTATGATGAAGGGAGACACAAATATGTTCAAATGTATATATATGGATGCAAAATATCTTCTTAAAGATGGACTGCTTTTTGGATGATGAATAGAATATTAAGTGTTAAATATTAAGGTAAAAACCTCATGTCTTTTTAGCATTCTTCTCATTTGTAACCATGAAGTTGGTAATAAATGACAATTTGTGTAAATGCACAAAAATCTATTCTCCACATGCACACACACATACACACTACGCCAAATTTTGAAATCAAGAAAATAAATGGAATAATTCAGGAAAAAGGAGGTCAGAGACCCTGACTGTGTGCTTGCTCCCTTTTCTGAGAAGTATTTTGGTACATTTCTTCTAGGGTTTTATTCAGCTGAAGTGAACCTATCTTATCCTAGAGAGATATTAATTTATTCAGGCATAGTTACTGCAAGTCACACTTGTACCTTTAAACTGGACTGACTTAGGGAGTGAAGGTTTAACTCTAGGAAAGCCATAGTTTGTCATAAACTACTGTTTCTGTTGGTATGGTCAGCTGCTTAAAATTCAGTGTCTATGAATACTGATAGCATATGGTCATCTGAGGAAAAACATTTATTCAACATTTATTCAACCACATACACATGACAGTAACTTTAAAACAAGGTGGCATCATAACCTATTTTTAACACTGGCTAATACTTCCCATTAGAACAGTCCATTTTCAGTTACTTATAAATTTACCAAACAAATTATTTAGGATTAAATTTTCTATGCTGATGATCTGCCTTGGGCAGAAATAATTTAAAAATATTTCAGCCAAAATGATACTGAAATTTCAGGGAATCGGAAAAAATTATACAGCTGAAATTTTCTCACAGGAGTGAAACAACCTTTATGTTTGATGGCAGAATGTGAAACTCCACAGGGTACAGCTGGCCTTTGAGTCACAGAAGCTTACCAATGGGTACAGATTAGGTCAAGGAGCATGAAAATAAAGGGTGGTAGAAGCAGGAGTGGAGGCTGAAGGACTCATTCTTTTGGACAGTAAAGGGAAAAAAACCCGATGTATTTCTGATAAAGACGCAAGTAGGAAGAAGTCGTGGCAGAATAGGGGCAAAGAAATAAATTCGCCGAAACTAAACAAAGAAACCTGAGGTGGGGAAAAAAAAGAAAAAGCACACAAGATGAAAAGCCAGACAGATAAAGATCTTACCAGAGACTGTGGGGCTGCTTTTTTGACGTCTCTGTCTTCAAGGTAAGCAGTTTTATCATCTAAAGTTATACATCTATTACCACACTACTGTGGAGATGCTTTCCTTTATTTTCATTTCTGGTTACAATATTGGCAGAGATATCATAGGCCAACAGTTGCATTTTTAGGAAGATGAAAAGGTATAAGAAAGATGAGAAAGAGATATCTGGAATTTGACCCCATTCTCCTAAGCATTGCTACTGGCAAATATCTGTCCTACCTACTGGAATTCTCTCCACTCAGTGTTGGCGCACATGGAGCATGACAGCTCATTAGTAGCCTCATGAAACCTCGAAATATTGATCAGTGTGGTGCTTTTAAAGACTACAAACCTAGCAATGCCCTGTATGGAACCTAATGATCCTATTTCTCCATGGTTTTATTCCACATTTGAGACATTTTTTGTCTCTGTAAAATTGTACACAGAAACCTAACAATAAAAGTCAAGTGCTCCAAAATTAACAAAAGCCAGGATTGTTTATTATAAATAAAGAAAACTAAAATATTGTAGTGCATATATGAAAAGAAATCAATTTATTACACATATATCCTAATTATTTTCCATCTCTTTTCACACAATCCAGAAAGTACCCTTCCTTGATGCACACGATGGACTGGTTTATGGGTAAGTCACAGTCTGGCTACAATTGTCTAGAAAATATTGTTTTTATGGTGGCCAGAAAACTTGTAGGGAATGGAACTGAATGGAGTGGAAAATAGAAGTTTTTGCAATGAAAACATTCTTCTTTGTACGAGACCATATCTAATCCTCTGCCACTTACACCTGCTTGATGCTGAACACGTTACTTGAACCAGATATCTTTAATGGTTGCTTTCCTGTTATGTCTGATTGTTTCCAAGTTTCTGATTGAAGTGCTAGGTCTAATATAAGGAAATGCTGAACACTCAGTTTCATGTGCTGAAGTAACAGTAGAAATTGTAAAAGTGAAGTCTGATTCTCTGTGTGTTTTCACTGTCAGCTAGTATTTCTGATCATGGTCTCTCTCTATGTCTTAGATTCTGTTTTTTGGAAAAGGTTAAATACCATGGCCCCAAGTTGGACACTTAGCAAGAGGACAAGCTTATGTTTGGAAAACATTAATGCTAGGAACTACAGAAGTCCTTAAGAATTGTGTAAAAAGCAGGATTTGAAAAGTATGCCCCAAACAAAGTCATACACTACACTGAATAATCATAATGAAGCAGAATTTTTAAAAAAAGAATATGTGTCTTTAAGATAATAATTAAGGAAAATACAATGATCATTATGCACCACATAGTATCTTCAGGATAAGCAAATAATTTTTAGTATTTCCTGAAGTTCTGTAAGTTTGAGTCTAAAGTCTTAGCTGTGTTCTTCTACAATGACTGCATGCACATTTGCAATGTTGATTATTTATTCATGAAATGCCCATGACTGTACTGGGTACTTAGGTATGGAGTCTAGCTGGAGGCCACTTGTTAGCAGTATATCCCAAGGATGAGTATCAAGGACAATACTGTTGAACACTTTCATTAATTATCTGGATGATAGGGAAGAGTGTACCCTCAGACAGTTTGCTGCTGACACCAACCTGAGTGGCTGATAGGCCATGCTGCCATCCAGAGGCACCTCAACAGGCTGGAGAAATAGCTGATGGATACATCATGAGGTTCAGCAAGGTGAAGTGCAAAGTCCTGCATCTGGGGAGAAACAACCCCACATATCAGTATATTCCAGAAACTGACCAACTGGAAAGCAGCTTGGCAGAAAAGGTCCTGCTAGTTTTGCTGGACACCAGGCTGAACATGAGTCAGCAACATGCCCTTTCTGCAAAGCAGGCTGATGGCTGCATCAGGCAAAATACTGCCAGTGGGCCGAGGGAGGGATCCTTCTCCCTGCTCAACACTGGCAAGGTCATGCCTGGTGTCCTTTGTCCAGTTCCAGGCATCCCAGTACAAGAAAGACATGGACATGCTGGAGAGAATACAGCAAAGAGCATCTCACATATGAGGAAAGGCTGAGAGAGCTGCAGCTCTTTGCACCAGAGGAGAGAAGGCTCGGGGAGATCTTATCAATGTACATGAACACCTGAGGGGAGGGTACAAAAACAACAGAGCCAGGCTCTTCTCTGAGTTGCCCCATGATAGGACCAGAGGCAATGGGCACAAACCAAAAAGCAAGAGGTTCCTCTGAACATCAGGAAACATTATCCTGTGGGGGTGACTGAACACTGGCACAGGTTGTCCAGATGGTTGTGGAGTCTCCATGCTTGGAGATATTCAAAAGCTGTCAGGCATGGTCCTGGGCACCCAGCTCTAGATGGCCTTTTCTGAGAAGGGCTGGGCTGGACAAGAACCATAGAAGTATAGCAACAGATAGTAGAGAGAGGTGACAGTAATAAAGGAGCAGAGGATCCAATGTCAAACAGTCTTAAGTACTGTGGAGGAACACATTGGTAGTACTAGGAGCAAAAGGAAGGAGGAGCCAAATATTTCACAGTGCACGCATTAAAAAAAGAAATCCAACGCAGCAGTACCCTATTACTCTTCTAAAAGCAGCATTGCCTCTCCATTCCATCCACTGGAGTTCATACCAGCTGCTGCTATGACAATACCACCATTTCCTTTAACTGTCCATGCAGTCTCAGCAATGTCTTACAATGCCCTGAATTCTGTTATAGATCCCCCTTGATCTATTGTTATAGAATAAAAACAACAAAAAACCAAAAAAAAAACTAACAAAAAAGTTGTTTGACTTCTTTGGGTTCTTGGCATCTCATTTTAACCAAAACAACAGGGTTTTTCTGAAATTTTTGAAAGCTAAAGTGAAGTAGCTGGGTCCAAAGAATCAGTCCAACATCCAATCTTTCGTTCATTGCAGCTATTCCAGAATGTGCACATCCTGGTATCTGCTAAAACTCCTTTGCTTTTATAAATCATCTGCATTCCTATTCCTCTATCTTAGAGTTGAGATATTCTCACGCTACAAGTGAATTTTACTACAATAAACTAAAAAAGGAAAACAGAAAACACTTACATGGAATATTTACAGGGAAATACTTACATGGAAAACATCTACAAACATGGAATTATATGCTATTTATAAATGAAACATAATTCGTACAGAAGTCTATACACAGAAAAGATTAAATTACTAAGAAAGATGTCAAAAAAATCCATACTGTATAAAAACTTGTCTTGGGGTTTACTTAATAATTATGGAAAAAAAATAATAACAACCAGAGGGACAAATCTTTATGGATTATTGGTGACAGTCTTCAAATAGCCTATCGTTTCTTTAGCAGTTAAAATAGACAGTGCTTTTATAAAATAGTGATTTATTAAAAAAAGTAAGCAGAAGTCTTTTGACAGAACAGCTATCCTCTGAGTTGGACAAAAATTATTTCTGCATAATACTATGAAAATAAATATGAAAAAAGACATCTTTACTTGAATTCACCAAAATTACTCTGTGCATTTTAGCCACTTGTTCATTATTTTTTTGTTAGTATTGGTTCAAGCCTTATAAAGTTTATTTGCAGATATAAGACATTACATGATGTAAAAAACCCACTGCACTACAAAGTGTTCTTAGTAATAGTTATGTGAAGGTTGCCAGATCTCTCTTTTCCTTGATCTTTCCATTTCTTAGTTTTCATTCGGCGATAACTGCACCAGAAATGTTACAAACAATTACAAAAGCTTGTTCTTTGATTCCCACTTAGCATTAATATGTCTCTCTGCATTCCTAAGTAAATGATATTTTTATACTTCAGGCTTATTGACATGTTTGCTTTAGATGCATGGTTTTGATTTAATATCATATAGCAATGCTGTTACACATAAATCTGTCTCTGCAGGTTTATAAGCAGGTTTAGTGTCATTCCATTCCACTCCATTTAAATAAGAATGTGCATGTAAATGCAATTGAAAATAAATTAACAAACACGCAAGAAATCCTTCCTCCCCTGATAACATAAGGTATCTGGAAGAACACAGATTAAAAGTATCAATTTTTCATTTGGCAAGTGTGATGATGATACATTAAGAACTGCTAAACTGCTAACCATCTTTAGATCAATTGCTCACAATTGAAAGAAACTATATTCCCTCAGAGAACAAAATCAAATTCAGCATACATTTTCAGTCTAAATAATACCAGGAATTATATTTATAGACAAAAGCAGACAGTCAATCATAAACCAGCTCTGCAGAAAAGACAAAAATACAAAAAAAAAAAAAAAAAAGCTAACATGTAGATAATGTTGTTGCTATATTACGTTTGAATTCAGAGACTTAGGAATATTTTAAGCTCCTTAGTCATTGAACAGTTCATATGCAATTAGCAGGATCCACATTGACTCTTCTCAGCTTTAACAGATTATGAAAAGTGCTACTCTCGTGCTATCATCTACTTGTGAAGAAGTACACCTTCAAGTTAGTCTAGCATATAAGAAGTGAAATAAGAAATGAAAAAAAGAAAGGACCAGTTATTTCTTATGCTGTCCGTGTTGTGGGTCAAGTTGCCAATGTACAAAGCAGTACACCTGAGGAAATGGTTTTTTCCACAGAACCTATCTCATAGAGAATGACATGTAGAGGGCACAAGTCAGACAAAGAAGAAAATATTTAAATAATCAACAACAAAAAATCCCCCCCAATTTTTTCTTAGCAGGTCTTAGTTGATTTGCAAGTAAAGCTGCAATTAACAGGTCTGGAAGTCCCAATAGTAGTCTTTTCTATTCCTTCTAAATTTTTACCTACAGATTCTCCTATAGGTATTAGCCACGTGCTTTTACTCCAGCTTTACTTTGACACACCTCCTTAGAAGAGATTTTGCTAGGGACTGGATGAGAATTCGTGTTCTGACTGAGAATAGAAAACTATGTAACAGCAGAGGTTGTAAAATATTTTATCGTTTCTTATTAGAATTGATTCAGATATCTGTTCTTTTACAGATTTTATTCACAAGAGCATGTAGTGACAGGGCAAGGGGGAATGACTTCAAACTGAATGAGGGCAGGTTTATATTAGATAGTAGGAAAAAATTCTTTACTGTGAAGATGGTGATGCACTGGAACATGTTGTCCAGAGAGGCTGTGGATGATTCATCCCTGAAAGTGTACAATGCCAAGTTGGGTGGAGCTCTTTGCAACCTGGTCTAGTGAAAGGTGTCCCTGCCCATGAGAAGGCGTGGGAACGAGATGATGCCTAAGGTCCCTTCCAACCTGAACTATTCTATGACTCTGTGATTCTTGATTAGCAAGCCTAAGCATATTCAGTCTCTTCTATCTATAATTGGACAAGGATAAACTCATTGGTTAGAAAGATGGAAGTTGTCTAACAACAGAAAAGTGATGTGGCATTGAATGCTTCACATCCTACCAAAACTAACAATAATGATAAGTCCCCAAATATCAACCTGATGTCTTCCAAATAGTTCAGACAATATTTATTTCTATTCCAGGTAGTCCGAACAACAATCTAGTCTACCCTTGAGAATAGATAGAGGGAGACTTCTCTGAATTTCTTACTCAGTACCAAAACTCAGATAGGAAACCAGGAGTTCATATGCTTAAAATACATGCACTTAAATACCACAGAAGTGGTAAGATGGATCCTAGGATCTTTACGAAAAGCAAATCAGATAAAAAATCATGCAGATCAAATTCTTCCAGATTCTGGTTATAGCTCGTTCATGCAAGATTTTTTAGGGGCATCAAATACAAACCAGCAACTTATCTACGCATATAAAATGTTTTGTGTATATGAACTGACCAAAACGTAGTCTGATATCTAGATATAGGAGGAGAGCTTCAGTGCTGCTGACATATTTTCGACTAGAAGTAAAGGAAAACAAATGGTGAGGAAAAATTAAAGTGCCTTTGTAAAACAAAAATATTATACTTGTTTAGGTGGATGCTAAAAGATGTGTTCCGAGAGCAGAAGGCAGTCTTATTATTCTAGTAACAAAGGAACAAGACATTGAAATAACAAATGTTAGCACCTTTTCTTAGCATCAGAGTTTACCCTCAACTCCCAATCACAAAGTTGAATCTCTTATCTGTATGTTTTCTGTTGAATAAAGGAGGGAAAGCCCCAAAACACGCTCCCATAAAATAGAAGGATTACACTTAGAAACAAACAAACAAACAAATAAACAAATGAAAAAGTGATAATTGGCTGAAACTCAGCATCTGTGCTTAAACAATGTAGCTGTTACATAATGTTGCACATGGCATATTTTTCTTTTTTAACCCCTCCCAGTACTCCTAACTTTCTTGTCTTAAACTTCCCTGACTGCTACAGGAATAGTGGTATTTTTCTCTGAGGAAGGAGTTAAAGTACAAGAAGTAGAAATACAAGGACTAAAATTTTACAGGGAATAAAAATACAAGGAGTAAAAATATGAAGTCAAACAACTCGTAGTTTGCAAAACCATCATCAATATCTGCAAGCAGAACTGTTTGTTTTCTAACCTCTGTATTCATGTGTTGCAGAATTTTTTTTTTCCTGGAAAATTTAGTGAAATCATCAGCTTCCCTATTCCAAATATAATACCAGAGACATACCAGTCAGGAGACTTGTAGGGATTTAGGTCTTAAGTAGCACCCTTGATTAGAATTCATGCTCTTTATATTTCAGTGGAGTGCCAAACAGACACAGAACGCACAGACTGCACTGTCCTCATCTGATAGGAAAGACTTCAGGGTGCAGAGAGATCAACTCTAACACCAGGGACAAGTCACATGAAGTCAACAAATACCCCTATCCATGTTTGCATGACACAGTTTTTCTTCCTTGAATCTTAATCTGATCTTTCTGTATTGAGAAAAGAATCCTTCTGAAGTGTCACTGAAAGAATGTCTCATTTTCACGTCACTTTCCTTTACTGATTCCTGCAAAAACATCAGCACTTACATTGTGTGCATAACTATAACCATTAAGCTTTCTGAAAAAGAGACATGCTAATTGTCAAAAGGAACATTTTAGCCAAATAGCAACATATTAAATTGCAATTCAAAATCATCTGATAGCTACAGGCAAGTCCCTTTTTAGAAATGGATGTTTCCAGAGTAGGCAAGTATAAACCTAACCAAGGACCTGACTATGCACATACCTTATATGAAAATTTAGTCTGTAGTTAATATAAGCAGTCGTCATCATTTAATGTCTAGTTAGTGGTTTAAATAAAATCACTTTATTGCTTGGACAACCGCCCAACAAATAAGGATCCACATCATAAATATGCACACATAAAAATCGCCATCAGTACTCATTAGAGTAGCAACCTTGTTGGCAGACTCAACAAAAATGGAAAGGAGATTTGCTTAGGTGACAGCATAACATCTGATGCCAGAATAAAATGGGATGAACAAACACAGAAAGCACAAGCAAAGAAAACTACCTATGAAGTCAGTTTAAAATAAGTGAATTTAAAAAATGAGTGAGTTTAAAATGAATTAATCAATCAATCACATTTGTTTGAATCAAAATCAAGTGAAGATAATACATAGAGCAGGTTGCTTTGTTGTTGGTTTTCATTGCTTGGTCAAAATAAGGCAAGGGAAAATTCTTGCAAATAGTATAACAAAACACAATTAAACCAATACATACAAGACACTGCATATTACTCTTGTGTATAACTTTTGGTTTCTTTCTGTAATATTGCACACTTCCTGGCATAAACAAGAATTAAAGTGTTATTTTTGTGTTTTGTTAGATATTTTAATAGCAATAGATATTATTTTCTTCAATACTTGAATTTTAAAAATTGTTGCATTTATATTACTCCAAATGTAAATGTAAAACGGTTCTGAAGGTTTATACACATATTTGTTACCACAATAATGTTGCCAACTGTTTCTTATCTTTTGAAAAATACACTGATGCATAACAGGAATATACTGGATAAAGGTACCATTCTAGAAAAAATATTCCTCTGTGATAGGATATTTTTATGCAGGAGTCAGGAAGTGAACTTAAAAAGTTACTAGAAAGTAATTTACTTTCAAACTCTGACTCTTCATCATTTTAGCAAAATATGGCCTTTAATGACATAGTAACATAATAATAAAATAAACCTCTTAACAATGATTCACCATTCAGTCATTTAATACTTTCTCTTTTTCAAAAATGTCACAACACAGCACAAAATTAATTTCCCATTCAGCTTTCTAAAAGACTGTAATATTTTAGCCTCAGAACAATAGTATTACAAAAGAAAAAAAAATCAAACAAACCCGAAGCAAACAAACCAACAAAAAAGAAACTCAGTCAAAGAGGACACGAATGAGTCAACACCCTTTTATAGCTTATCCTCAAACTGAGCATCAGACGGGAAGGCTGGATATGCTCTCTTGTTAGGCCATTTATTGTGCTACATTCTGATCCCAAAAAAGCAAGTATTCAAGAGTTCCGACTTCTGGCATTTTTTAATTATGCTTCTGTGCAGTATAACATGAAGTTATAAGGTATAATGAAGGCCTACGGGAGACTATTAGAACAGGTTTTTTCAGACCTAGCAAATAATTTTTAATATTTATTTTGTCATAAATGCCATATGCAGATTAGTAATTAAGAGATGCAGCCAAAAGAACAGAACTATCATTTTTTAACATTTTTCACTTAATATTGCCCTTGTTTAGTTTTTGATTTTAAGTAAAAAAAGTTAATTAAAAAAAAATCTTTAAAAGGTAACTGGTCTCTTAGGTCGCAGGACAGCTAAATTGTATAGAAAATACAATGCGCAGTGCACTCAGAGAGAACACCATGACAGCTTCCTAGTTTTCATCATGAAGAAAAGAACATTCCTGAATTTTTGAAAAACTGACATAACTTACATTAATCAAAAAATGTAAAATTTAGCACTAGTCAGTGAAAGTTGTAGGATGATGCATGGAACATAACTCAGTATTAATGGGTACTAGGAAGAAGATGATAACTGCAGAAAATCCCTTCTATAAGTATTATAAAATAGCTTATAAACTATAAATGCTGTCTAGTCTAACTGTAACGACACATGTCAAGTTATAGAGATAATAACCTCCATTCCATCTCTGTCATAAATTCTTTCTGTGAATTTTGGCCGGTCGCTTATCCGTGTTCATCACTACAATGGAGATATTAATTGCAGAATGAATATATTTCACCTTCAATTTGCAAATTTCTCATACAAAGCTTACGGTTTCCTTGCGTTTCTTCTGCATAATTAATCATCTAATTCTCAGATGGCAATGTTTTATTTTCCACTGAAAATTACACAATGCTGGGTAATTTTTCTTGAAACACATATGATACTGTTTTTTTTCCTAATTGTGTAAGTCTAGACTTTAACCAATTAAAAGTCTGTTCCAGCTACAAAATGTTGGTGACATATATTGGAAAGAATGTCTCAGTTGCCATTAAAGAACATGAAATAACTTCAGTAGAAACTACTGAAATAACCACTGAAACTACTGAATTAATTGAAATACAATTAATTGTATTTATTTAATTTTTATTCATTGGCTTTCCTCAGAGCTGTAAGAAGTATCATACCAATGTTCATACGATGTTAGAAAGCAATTGGATGTTAACAATAATGCAATAAACAATAATTATTCACATGTTTTCTACAAAGGGTATTAAAGCACATCATATGTTTTTTAAGAATATTTGAGTATACTTGTTTTATTTTGATCCAGAAGAACAATTCTCAAGTTTGCACTAAATTTGACAAATTTTGAAGTTCACTATTCCCACTTAAATATCAAAAGATTTTCCGCAGAACCCAGGAATGTTTCCAGAATATTCTTTAACTCCATAGTGAGAAGCTAGACAGAGAGAGATGGAAATAGTGTGTGCAGAGAGGAGCAGCTAATGTTTCACTACAACAAGAAATATTTGGGTAGAAAATACTGGCCAAAAGAAAAGAAATATCAAACTAAAACATTCTAGCCTGCAGAGCTTCTGTGGATCACTAGAAAGACAAAACCAAAACCAAAGTAAGACAGCTGTTGTGTTCATTAAAGACATGCTGCTTTTCTCAAAATGACAATCTTTCTGGATTCAGCTAACACAAAGTTAGGTTTTCTGGTGAACACAATATGCCTTGACATCATACAGGAAAGACACAATTATGTTATTTCATAACAGCATGCTGTATTTCAAAGACATTTTGGATTTAAATATTTTTCCTCACTTTAAAATGTTGCAGAAATAAGAGAGAGAAATTAATCTTATCAAAATACTCAGAAGTAGCACTCCTAGATTACAGTTACATGCTGAAGTTTCAGTCTTTTTAGAATAATTTTTCTTTTTAAAGATATATATTGGAAATGTTCCTTCAGTTACTGAGAAAATAACAACTGAGAGAAGCAAGAACATTGTGCTTTGTTGAAACTTGACAGGTGCTGCTGCAGAGTTAGCCTTGTAGTAATCTCTGTCATGTACCTACTGACTTTGGTTCAGACATGCTGTGGACATACACTTAAGTGAATAGTCATATCGAGATCTGCTTGGCTTCATTGTTTAATTTTCTGTGCATCTATAAAATGGAATATTTTTTTTTAAAAAAACCCCTTTACTTTGAATGGAAGCATTCAGAAAAGGACCTTGAACATATTGCACTGGAAAGGAAAATTAAGCAGTACTTCAATTAAATAATAACTTATGTATCATTATTTAATTTCAAAATTATTTTTAAACTCTGACATTTGCTTTTAACTATTATTTCAAACTATAAATCAGCCTTTAATATTGTTAGTCTCTGAATAGAGGTTTATAAAACCAGCTTCAAGCTAATCCTTAAAAAAGTCTATTTCATTATCCACTTACCTTGACTATGAGCAACTCTATTCAATGAATTAGTTAATTTCTGATGAACCATCATCCAGTTTCTACTTCATAATTGCTACTGGACTTTTATTTTCCTTTGGAAAAGAATGGAAAAGAGGGATAAAGAGTGAAACTACATTAAAATAGAAGTATTTGTTAAAAGATGCCAGGGTCAAACTTTGACTTAAACAAATTACAGAAAGCCTTCATATGAGTCATATAATGAATTTTAAAAAATAGAGCTATTGTGGTTTAACCAGCTTTTCAGAAATCATTCTGTTTCTCTTGAGCAAAGCATAAGAAAATCAATTAGTAACTGGGGAATACAAACATAATTCTTATGTGTGAGTAAAGAAACCATTCAGGACAATAGTATGGAGATTCTAATTTTAGTTGCATGTGAATCAAAAATCAAGAGAGCTTCTGAATGGCAAAAGAAGTTATAAAATTATTTTGGTTAAACTATTATAGTTGTGACATTTTTCTGTAACTTAGTGTGGGGTTTTTTTCTGTCAACATTGGAAAAGGAAGAAACTGTATGTGTGACCATGAAACTATTTTTACTCTTACTAAGATTTGTTTTTATCTCCTTTCCCAGTGAACTGAAAAGGTGTGGAATTAAAAAAAAAAAACAACTTGGCTCAGCATGCTTATATATGCAGCAATAACTAATTTCTAGAATAAAAGACTGAATCAAGCCAGGTTATGTAAAGGACCTGAAGATAAGTACACACTACACTGCATATAGAAATGTGCTGTCATCTGGAGATGTAAAGGCTTTAAGAGACTTTCGTGAGATGTAAGCTTTTCAAAACCAAAAATATACTTTTCATTGAAGTAAACTTGTGGATGAATTCAATGTGGTCAAATAGTAAACTAGTAGGAAGAGGGTAAAATAGTTTCTGAATTAACTATAGTTTTTAATCAAAGAAAACATGGCTAGCTGCATATGCAATCTCCTTGCATTGTTCAGAGGTGATTTAGCATTTTTTGGTATTTTGCTACAGTTTTTGAGTCATTTAGATATTTATGAACTCATCATATTTTGTACTACCTATAATTTTGTCAGTTTACAGAATAAATCACAATAATGCAAAATCTCTTTAAATAGATTTCATTTGATATATTTAAAAAAATATATGTATAAAGTAAAATGGTTATATACATGACACGCATACACATTAAAGCTATTGTATTTCCTGTAGAAAAATACCACTGCACATATAATATACCTTCCCTATGAACATCAGCAGATTTTGAGATGGAGGACTAGGAAGCTTTATGATTTGCATATCAGATTAAAATAAACAAAAAAATCCTTACAGAAGTTAATGATACACAGACTAGGAAAATGTGATTAATACTAAACATTTTTATACCACAATAAAATATTAGCCTCAACTGGATCAAAAAAAAAAGGGAGAGTGGAGGACCCAGCAGCCACTGACAGTGGCAATGTGTGCCTGGGATTGTGTCACGAGATATGCTGACCAAGATTTTTCTAGGCCATATGACACTTGTAATATTTCTCCTGAATGAACAATTTCTGGGATCTAATGAAGGCTGAGTGCACATTAAAATTTAGCACAATTTAGCTTAAAAATTCAGTCAACAACAAAAAAATAAATGCACTGAAAATTAGCCTCCTACAAACTCATAAGTCTTCCAGTAACTCAGAGAACTATTAATTTTTTTTTAATTTATTTGAACCTCATAAATATATTTTCTTATTTCTATTGTTCTAGAAGATGTCCACTTTATTGGCTCTCTGTAGCCAAGTTCTTCCACTAATATGCCATTCTTGGCCCATGAGCATCTTATTTTATTTGAGTTTTGAGGTTAATTTCCAAAGAGAATTGATGACAAAAAGAAAGAACTATATTATTTCCCTTGCCAGATTCTTTACTTACAGAGCATTAATAAGTTAAGAGATCTTGATTATTTATCTCAGTCTACTTTAGTAGATTGAGCCATTAGTTATGAAAAGCTTTAATGCTGTTAAAACAACTGAGATTAAATAAGGAGGTGGCACTTATACTGTTTGTCATTTAGGTTCCATAATTTCAAAGACAACTTATTCCAGAAATAAATACACCATTTTGTCTGGAGGAAAAAAGAAATGAAATTTGCAAACCGCAACTGGCAGGAGACAGTATTAGTGTCCATTCAGCAATGACTGAAAAAATTCTGCTGCCCAGGAGACATCTTCAAACTGCTAATGCTAGCATGCCAATTTACTTTTCAAGTTGAATTTTTGTTAAATATACAGTAGTAATATAATAATTAAATGAAAGCTAAAGAGGTTAGGACACTGGTATGCATCACCGGCCGTTACTTGCCACTAACTATTTCCTGGATTTGTACTGCATAGTGTTGGGTTTCCAAGCCAGACAGGTTGATTTTAAAGTGGCACTAATGGCCATGTGTAATGAGAGAAAGATGATATTTGAAATTTGGTTACATTTTTTAAAAAGATCAAAAGTATATTTCACCTTTCCCCCAGGAAAAACTTGTTTTAACTTAGTCAAATGCAAAAGTTTTGAGTGGGATATAATTTATCGAAACTCATCAAGTGCCTGTCTGTAGAAACCGTAACTTTTTCACTAAGGCAGGAAGCATTTTTTCCTTCTGTCCTGTTGGAGTTCCACCTGAACATGAGGAAGAACTTCTTTACTGTGCAGGTACTGTGCAGGGCTGTTTACTGAGCTCTGGAGCAGGTTGTCCAGAGAGGCTGTGGAGCCTCCCTCACAGGAGATATTCAAGAACTTGCTGGTGTGGCTGTACAAAAGGCGGTAAAAGCCTTGGCTCTGCATAAGCCCTGCTCAGGAGTAAGAAAAACATCTCGTTATTATCAACCTTTGTTACACCAGCCAAAACCAGCACAAATGTTCATTCCATCATCTTTTTGGTCCCAGACTTTCTTCACTTAGTGAAACTACTCTCCCCAGAATTTTTTTATTTCTTCATTAACCAAAAATTAAAATGAATTTCAGTATTAGGTATCATAAAAAATGAATTAATTAACTTGCTTCTGCCAGAAGTTAGGGGACTACAGAGAGAAGTTTATAACTTGCCTAACTTATCTTGGAAAGGCATAGTAAAAGTGTTTAATGTTTTCTACCTTGTGTATTTGGAAGGTACATTAAATAATGCTGTTTAACAAGTACACTTTTATACAGTGCACTACATAAAAATCTTATATGCTATTTTAGAGGAAATTATTTCAAGAAACATTGCAATCATATTGATGTTTGCCTCTTCTTTTCCAAAGCAACTGTTTTCATGGATGATATCTCGTGTTCTATGTCTGCAATGATTTACACAGCTCAGCTGAAATGCCTATTCAACATGCCAAACAATGTAATCACCTGTTACATATGTACATTTTTATGAAAATGAAGGTATTCCTCTTACACACAAATTTATCAAATAGTTGCATAAACTTTACACAGTCAGTTAATAAGGAAAATGCAAGTTTTCAGTAATAGTAAAATTATTGAAAAAGTACTGAATTATCTCCAAAGGCCAGTAGCATGACTTCCCCATTCTTCTAAGTTGTTTGATTTTATTTTCCTGAATTTCTGAAAATAAAGCCCTGATTTTTAGTTTTTGAACTTTTTTGTCAAGTTTACTTTCAAAATCTTTGTCACTATATCTCCAGGAACTACAATTCATTTTAATCTCAGAAAAAAAAAATTCAAAGCAACAAGTACAAACACAAATTGTCCCACAGACAAGGTTTTTTTTACTTAATATAAAAGGTAAAGTCAAAAATTATCTATTCAGAAATTAAAAATCAAAATCAGAAGTTGCCAAAATGGGTAACAGCACATGAAAGAAATTAAATAGATAATTTAATTTTCTTGTGACAGGAAAATAAAATAAACCAGCCTTGTATGAAACTTGCAAGATACATACTTGGAAGATGTATACTATGAACATAGGAAGAAAATAATCTAACCACTTTTACTGCATTGAGCAAGTATTCAAGTCCATTCAATCAGGCATTCATTTTTCTAATGATGAATATAGTTCATTGCAAATTTGAATGGAAAACTAAAATTTCTTTTAGAATTCACAGTCCCAAGTGGTATAGCGATACAGCACAAGTCATCGTGGTGACATGTAGGCCTAGATTAAGGGACCCTTGATGGCATCCTCTGTTACACACGGATCTGAGACAGACCTCGCTGTATCTCTTTGCTAAATGAAAACACTCAGAGACAACCAAGAACCTTTGATCCTTTGCACTATTTTATTGAAATATAACCTGGAATAATAGGACTTGTTTAAGTGAATTTTCAAATTTGTTGAGGCAAATAAAAGGTTCAGAAAATAGACCTTGAGGCGCTGGCTCTCATTTCAGCACAATGCCATGTAGCTGCATGTCTACAGCAACTTATGAAGAAGTAAATGTCCTTCTTCATAGGAATATGCAAGTTGAATACCACTAGAGAGGAGGAAAAACCCTGGCTTTGTGTTCTGATCTGCTCCTGAAGATGGGGTTACTGATGTTCTTGTAATAGATCCCTTGGGGTGGATTAGAGTGAAATGATACTATATGTGTTTGTGGCAGGTTTATTCTAGAACAATTTGGTTGCAATGGAAATGTATGTAGCTGTTTTTTGTTATTATAATAGAAATATAACGATATAAAGTATAAAGAAAATATATAAGAAAAAGAAAGAGAGAAAGAAAGGATAAGAGTAGATAGTGGAGAAGAAAGAAATCACCACCCATGGATCCAAAAAATGACACCTGCTTGTTACAAATTTGATGTTCATTGGTTTAAGTAATGGTGACAGTCATGATCTGTGTGGCGTGGGGGAAGCCCACAAAGCACAAAGTTCAATGGGCTAATAAATGTTCAGGTTCAAGTGGGGATGCCCAGGTACCTCCCCTGGGTAGGAGTTTTACCCTGCCTGATGCAACACTTTGGATCATGCACAGTCTTCTGGTGGAAGACTCCAGAAATTAGTTTGAGGGTGCTTTGGGCCTGTTTGATGGTTTATGGCCCCTTCTAATGACATGACCACTATTTTGCCCTGCTTCTCATATTGTGCCTAATCAGAAGGAACTGCATAATAGAAGCCATCACACCTCTGCCGGATCTGATTCTAATTGGCCTTTTCCCTTATCTGGCCAGAAAACAGCTTGTTAAAGCCATCACTCAGAGGTTATCAGTGACACGATAAGACACAGGGCTTGACTGGTTTATCTAAACAAAAGTCAGTTGTTGTGGTCAACCTCCAGTGATGGATGCTCACAGCCTTTGCCTTATGTGGATCAGAGGTTTTGCCACCACAAATCCAAAGCTCTCCTCCTCGCCTTTGCTCGGGGCCTGCAAACCTGGCCTCACCAAAGCACCCACTGCTTTTGCAAATGGCAGATTGTTTGAGTCAATAACCATTAACATTTCAGCCTCCAACATCTCAGAGAACTATAAACTGCTGAAACTGAAAAGTAATTACTAGAAAGCAGGCGAAGGAACATTAATACGTAGGAGAAATACTGTAATTTTTTTTCAATATTGAAGCTTCAAAATTAAGTACCTAATGTAGTTATCTCAAACTGTTAAATAAAGATAATTTTAAGATATGGTTTCTAATTCAAATTGGAATATTTTATTAGCTAATCAAATGCATTACAGTGTTCAGTATATCTAGCTTCAAATAAATCTAAACTAGAATATGTAAAGAATGCAAACATTTCAGATACTTCTAAGTGTCTGAGCCAAGGGATTAGATTAAAAACATTTAAGCAACCAAATTAATGTGACATTTGTTCACTACTTTGATGCAATAAGTAGTGAACAAATGGGTTTTTTTCAGAAACCATTTTTGTTTTGGAAAATAGAAAAATTACCGACAGGCATATTTATTTTCGTCTCTTTGAGTAACTTCTCTCTTTAAGAAGGAAGTTTTCTTCACCTATACAGAGTATATTATAATACTACAGGAACATGGTATTAATAATTCACTGTCCAAGAGGGAAATCTTCTTTTTCTGTTCTTCCTTATCTGGCTTCTACTATGTATAAAGATCTACAGTAAGAATACTTCTATACTCTATAGACATATATATAAATATATGAGAAAAGGGTCAAGGGAGAAACTAGTCCAACGTGAGTATGGAAAGTGCTACAAGCAGTTAACAATAAAATCTCTTTGGGGAGCTATTCAGTTTGGGGTTTTTGCTGCTAAGAGATACACATTTGCACTTTGCTGCTATTTTCCCAGCAGATGTAATACAGTAAAAAAATGTAAACGCTTTAACAAAGTAAAAGCATACCAATGTTGTTGTTTCTCTGGTCGCCATTTAGAAATTTTCTAGAAGTGAACAAAATACTATTGTGTCAGCTAACCAGCATCCATAAGTTAAAAACTGTAAAACTCTGAAATGTTATGCTGGCATTGTGTTAAGAATTTGCTGCAAACTTGCTCCTAGCACCTTTTTATGTGTGGTCTAACAATAATTTGTCTACAAAAAGAAAAACAAAATTAAACCCATAAAAGCAGTTCCTGAGGTCTATCTTGCTTAGCTGAATACGTGCATGGTAAGATCCAAAGGATGGGATTCTTTTGTTTATCTGTTTATTTGTTTGGGGTTTTTCAGTTGGTCAATTTAATTTGGCAATGTAAAGTCTGCCAAAGACATTTGTAAGATCCCTACAACTGTTTAATTTTCATATTTCCTTTGGGTCCTTTTATAAAGGCATTTTAAGGGTTTTTATTAAAGCTTAAAGACAGAAGTGAATTTCCCCTATGCTATTATATTAGCTGATTAAAGTGGTCACTTGTGACCTTCATTATTAACTTTGTGTTCCATGTCTTTATACTGTTTTCCTTTGTTTTCTGTGACAGAGGACTTTCAGACGCAAAGGTCTTCCAAATAAATGTTGATGTTAACTTTTAAACTTAGGGATATAGCATTAACTGGAAATGGATATCCTGGTTCAATAACAGGCACTTACAAGACCACATCTGGAAACTATCCAGTTTCGGACTGCCCTGTACAAGGGAGATAATGCCCTGGAGTGATTCCAGCAGAGGGCTACAAGGGTGAGGAAAAGTTTGGCTTTAAGAAGAGGAAATGTAAGGGTGAATTAATTGCTATCTACATCTACCTTGAAGGATGACATGGTGAGTTTACCTTAAGTAATGGCCAGATGCCCACTCATCCACATTCTCACTCCCCCTCTACAACAGATCAGGAGAAAAAAGTATTAAAAAGCTTATGGATTGAGATAAAGACAGTGACATCTCTTACCAATTACCATCAAAGGGGGAAAAGCAAAGTAAATTACTGCCAAATAAAAAAGATATGAAGAGTGTAAAACAAAAGTTCAAACATCACCTTTGCCCACTCCTATCCCCCTCTTTTTTCCCAGGTTTTGTTTCACTTCATCTGTCACCCCCTTACCTCTTCCCCTCTGTTGTGAATGAGTGGCTTAGATTACTTTAGGCACCACCCTCAAAGGTACTATCCAAACCAGGTTTAATACAAAAGCAGCAGTACACTCTCCAAGCAGAGCAGAGGGATGGGGAATAGGACATTGTGGTCAGTCTAGAACAGCTTCTCTCTGCTGCTCCTCCTTCCTCACACTCTACACCGGCTTAGCCTGGGGCATCTCCGTGAGCTGCAGTACTTCAAGACAAGTTTACTGCTGCATGGGCTCTCCATGGGCTGCAGAGTCCCCGGGGGCATGTCGACCTGCCCCACCTGGGTCTCTCCTGGGGACACAGAGGCATCCCTGCTGGGAGCCTGGAGACCCTCCTGACCTCATCCTTCCCTGGCTGCCAGGCAGCGTTTTGCCCTCCCTTGGCTGGGCTTTCCCCTCTGCCCGCCCATGGCTGAGGGGCTCAGTCGTGCCCTGCGCTGGGGCCGCCAGCAATGCCTTGTGAGCAAACCCTTCTCTGAATTTTCCATCCCTTCAAGCCCTGTCCCTGAGGCGCTGCACAACATGAGGTAGTTGGAGCACAGATGGGATTGATAGACCCCGGATGTCTTGCAAACAAACAAGCTTCTGGTCAATGTATTTATTTACAAGTTTTACAGACCAATTTTGAAATACCTGTTTGGAGCAGTTAATAAGGATAGAAATTATTATATGACATCAATCACTGGACGGTCAGCACACTTCTGAGCTCTGATGAACTCAAAGTTTGGTAACACCAAAGAGCCCAAAATTCTTGTTTGCAGATGCAAATCTCATGCTGAAGTATCAGTAGGAAAAACATGTGATGGATTCTATGTCAATTAGCTTATTTTTGTATAAAATGGAATATAATAAAATAATACTAAATGCATTACTGGTTTCATGATCAGTGACATTTCAAGAAACTCAAAAGCTTACCAGCTTTGTAGAAGAGAACTTTAGCTTCTTCCTAGTCCAGATATATTTGAGATTCCTTCTGAACCTTTGACTCAGCTCCATCACAACTTGTCATTTCTCAGCAGCTTGGGGGTAATGCCCATTAATTTTTCCTTTTGCCTCAAACATAGCCTCTCTGCTGACACATATCTTTCCATATGAATGTTTCACCTAGGAATTTCTTTCTAAACTAAGAGCTACTGTGTTGATTTCCAGAAAAACTATGAAGAGACCAAATACAGTATCTTTCTCTCTTCATGGGAAAAGGAAAACTCTTTATAATGAAGAAGTTTTATATTTTATGTTTTATTAATAACTTACAAAATAAAAATAATTTTAAAAAACTGAAGCAAACAAACAAATAAAAAAAAAAACAACACCACAACATCTCACAAGTACTTCACTCCAAAAATTAAATTGAAATTCCAAAAAGCACATTTTAAGTGGTTAAATGGTTAGATAAGGTAACTGGTAGCTAGGCAAAATAACGTGACAACTTGTGATTATGCCACAGAAAGGAAGCCTTAAATAAAGCTAAGTTTCTCAAAATTATAGCAGAAAAATAACAGACTAAAAATGCTATGTCACAATTTAACCTGTTTAGCCTTCAAGCCTTAATAGAAAGCAGATTTTACATCACACAATGTGTTCCACATGTAAAAAGAATAGGAAAAAGAAGAAATACCTAGCCCATAAACACATTGGGGAAATAAGAAAACTAAAATATACAAATGTCAATGGTTCTGACAATGTAGGCTGTATTTAGCTTCTGACCACTGCTTAATTAAGTTCTGGCAATGAGAATCCCAAATTTTATCACGAAAATCTAGTCAAGGCTTTATTTAATCAAATGCCACAGTGACACTGGCAATATTGATCTTATTGCCCAATTGCCTTATGGAATGTCAGTTGTAAAGAAGAAAAGTTAAAGGATCAAACCAGCTAAGAGAGGAAATTACTTGAACACTAGGGGAACTTATGCATGTCAGGTTGTAATAATTAATTATTCTAGTGACATTTTACTTTTAGAGAATTGCAAAGTCTAATTTCCATCTACCTAAGTGTTATAAGTCCTCATCCTCCTCAAAAGGTATTAAATGTCTTTACGGGCAAGTTAGTTTTTCTGATGTCAGCATATTGCTTTCCATTGTATCCATCTCAATATTTGCCTCATTATTTCCTTCCTATTTTGACTTTTTCCATCCCATTTCTTTTAAATCACAGCCCTTCCTCATCTCAACCAGTGACAATCTTCTCACAGCAAAATCTTCTCACTTTTTCTGCCTTATATCTAAGTTTCCACAGTTCTGGAAAAAAAAAACCAAAAAAACCCACACTTCCTCTTGGGTCATCTCATAGATACTTTCAACTCTCTCTTGTTCTATTTCTGTTCCATCTGATTAAGCTGCTCTTGGTTTCAGGCCACGTTTCCCCATTAAAAGCCCAGGAAGTTCTATTCTCGGTAGTCTGACTCCTTCCTCCATACGTCAGGAACTGAAGTTAAAAACAGTTGCAAATTGCAGTTGTTTTGTTCTACTTTTATGGCAATGATTTTCCAGGTAAAGTAATTCAGATTTTTTCCTCATCTCAAGGTCCTTTAATTAAATGAATTGCATTTTTTATGATGAAACCTCTGAAACTGTTACGTACTTTCTATGTAACAGGCAATATATGTTCAGACACTTCTAGCTATTTTTCTTAGAATTTTTCATATTCATCCAGTGTTGAATGCCAAAATACAATGCACTTGCCTGAAATATTTTTCTCCAAAATTATTTATGGGCTCACTTGTGTTCTGCTTAGACACTATCTTGGCTGAAATACTCATTGATATTTTTCCTTTTTAAGACAGATGAGATGCATCCGCATCATTCAATTAAAAAAAAATCATTTAATTTTTAGTCACCTTGTATTCAGAGGTCCTGGTTAGGAACAAAAAACTTTTCAGTTGAATTTTGAAATTAATTTAAATCGACAAAGAGAAAACTGTTAGGCAGCAGGAAATTTAAGACAGCAGGCTCTTTTACTAATGGCTCTATGCAAGAGACCACTACTGAGTGAATCTCTGTAAACTCTTCTGAAGGAGGTGGTTCACAATTGCATTAAATAATCAAGTACTTTGTAATTAAGCTAATATGAAATATTTTAACAAAACCTAGTATGGCAGCAACCCACTGAGTTAGTAATGGTTTCTAAAAATTCTACTTCAACAACTTCTACTGACAATATATTTTAGAACTCTTAATGAATCTTAATGAATTAGGTGTGTTTGCCTGCTATTGTGAAAAAGTTTTGCAATGATACTTAGGTAATTTTGGAAGAAATTAAAAGAAAGAAATTCCTCACAGATTTAAACAAATAAAATTCCTTTTTTTTTTTTTTGTGCTATAGACATAATGCACAGACCAGAAAGTTGGAAAAAAAAAGTATAAGTTACAGGTCTAAGGAAAGGCAAACAGACTATTTGGGTTTTTTTACAGTGGTCGTCTTTACTTCAAGCAGACATTAGGTGTAATCCTTTCTCTTTCCACGATGAATTTAAAAAAAGGAAGCAATTTAGTTAAAAAAAAAACCCAAAAACTAATGTAATAAATATTTTATAAGATGCCATAAATGAACAAAATATTTCCATAATTTATCTTACTTTATATTCTTCTGTATGTTTTTCAAAATATATCTTAGTTATATGACAACCAAGCACAAACAGAATGCTTGGAATTGGTGCATGGCGCTTTGAAAGCATGTTATGACTATGAAGCTTTGCTGTGATGGTAAAAGTGAGTTGTTTCTGAATTGTGAGAAATTGCTATAGTATTATAAAATACATTTTTTAAACCTACTAGCTGAAAAGCCAGAGGTTGTCTGCTAAAATATTTGCTTCTGACCCTTGAAGACTAATCCGCAGATGCAGTTAATGAGTTAACATGGGTGTTTTTGAAGAATGGTTAAGACCTGAGACGGACCTTAACATAAGCAATGTAGCCAGTCACTTGGGGGAACAAAACAACCTTACCTGGGCACTTCCTTTGCCCAGGCTGTATCCCTGCAAACCCACACGGCTTTCAATCTTCTTTGCGCTAAGGATAAGCCTCTCTGCTCATGGTCAGTCGTGAGCAGAGGTGATTCTTCCTAACATCAATACTTTGTATGTCCCTCCTAACAGCAATAACAGAAGCAGGGATTGCTATCCCTCTCCATTCTTCTCCATTTCTTGTGAATAAGATCATAAGATTCTGGCACCCTTGAGCAACGATGTTCAGTTTTGGCCACACTGTCAAGCAGCAATCATGTGTCATTTTTCAAAGATACTAACTCAAACAGAAAATTTAAGCCTTTGCTTCCTAATTCTGCTTTCATTTTTATAATTGTCTGTCATAATCACTAGCATAATGGCTACTATTTCTTGCAAGAGTAACGGAGAAAAAAAACAAGAGGAGGAAAATTCCTTCTAAATAAGATTTCTGAATTTCAATCAAATTATACTAGTTTCACATCATGGAGGCAATCCTTTCCAGGGCAAGCTTATGTTCTGATTATAAAGAAGTTTATGGAACTGCCTCCGACAGAAATATTTACTATTTATCACTGAAAGGGAAATTACTAATAACAGTGTGACACTGCAATAAAAATTCTGTTTTGCATGTTATTAAGAGAATTCAAGAGTAACAAGTCATAATTTAGCCAGGTCACTAAACTGATTTTTTTCTTACTATCTGCATTTCTCTGTTCTGTATAATTAAAAAAAAAAAAAATCATTGAATTTTTTTATAGTTTCCAGGTAGAGAGTGAAATTCTGCTGAGCAAGAAAAACTTCCCTTTGGAATAGATGTGAGTGTTCGTAAAGGAGAAGACCTTTAAAACGAAAATCAACATAAGCAAAGCTAAATTTTTAAAGAATTTTTTCCAATAAATATCCATTTGCATTTATAAAAAAGATAACAATTCTTTTAAATTAGCCACAAATAATATATTAAAAAAATATCTTCTGCAATGGATTGCAACAGGAGGTAATTCAGAAAACTTTTTTTAGGAAACACACTTTCTAGTTTATTTGTGATGTTGTTGTAGGCTTTTTTGATTTTTTTTTAAATTTAAATCTTTAACTTGTGAGTGAGATACTATTATCCACTTTTCCACTTAATTGCAAAAGTTTTTCAAAATCACATTCTTTTTTTTCTGGTTTTTGCTCCATCATACTGATCCACACCACATGCTCTTCTAACATCACCAACTTTACCTTTTGCTTACCCACTTTTCTGCAAAAGTTCGCAAATATTTTAATCTGCTTGCGACCACTCCAATTCAAGTAGCCACTGAACTCACTTGCAGTTCTATTCTCCCTGTATTTCATGTGTAGCTAGTCCTCAGCTGTGAATTTTTTTGGGTAAAGCATCTTCACATGAATGTGCAGAGTCTGTGCTGGAAGCATACCACAAAGGTACCTCTTAAATTTCCTTTCTAGCTGTACTCAGAGATAAATGAGTATCTAACTCTTATGCATGTAAAGAACATTGCTTTTCCAATTTTTGAACAGGGAACCCTTAAGTATTGCAATGGATAAAAGCCTTCGTATTTTATCTAAATAATCTCTAAATACTTAGCACATATAGGGCACATTATTCTGTGTAATACATACTGTAGAAAGTTAATGTCCAAGGAGTTGTGTCTAACCAGATGGGGATGAAACATGCTCAAGTACACTAGTTACCTGACACTGTTTCCACGGGGAATTACAGCACGGGAACACAATCTTTGAAGATTGCAAATAACAAGTCAAGAATTTCTGTGCGAGATCAAGAGGTCAGTACAGCCATGAGTAAATGTCTAATGTCTTCTGCCAAGAAACAAAAAGTGTTCTGAAAAGCCTTTTACCATTTCTTACTCTTGCAGATTAAAGAAAATCCCGCAGATGTCTCCTTGACATTTTCAAGGTATATTGTTTGATTTTAAGTTAACTTGAATGAACTTCAGCCCACCATAACTTTCTTATGCTGATATTTTTATTAAAAAATAATGCAAAGGAAGAAGTTCAGGAAGGATTTAACCACTGTTGATATAATTATTTGTAAATAAAATTTTAAATAAGTGGAGTGATTAAAGATGTTTCATAATCATAGACTTTATGAACAGAAGCTTGTAAAAACAAGTCTCCATTTAGTGTTTTCTTAAAGAAAACACTCTTGCTGCTGTGAGATTTTTTTTTATTCTGTGAAGTGCTCTACACTGTTGGAAGACGACATCTTTTTTTTTCTTTTGGCTTGTAAAATAAAAATAGGTTTTTGTTTGTCTGTTTCTTTTTCTTATACTTCCTTCTCCATAGTTTTTTAAGTCATTCTACAATTAGAAAAGCTCAATAAAAAACATATGACTGCAATGGAAATTTTGTCTAAAATTACACTATATGTTTTCAGAGTCCTTGGCTACAGTGATAAATGACCCTGGAGTTTATAATAGAAGCCATCTAAGACAAAGGGCTTGGGAGAAATCTGCATGTTACTTTTTTCATAGACAAAGAAACGCCAATTGGTCCGTTTTCCATGCATTAGCATTTTATGTTTGAGACTTTTTTCCTCTAGAGGTATATCAGTTCTCATGCGCAAGAATGTAAGTTTTCACTTGAGGCTTTTACCACACCAGTAATTTCAGCCCCTATATCTGAGTCACCTTTTGGGCACAGTTGTAAGTGAATGCAGTGATATCTTGCCATGTTCACAGAAAGCCTAAAATGATAGCTGTCAGGCTTGTGAAATAGTATAGAAACATCATTAATATACTCTTCTATACTCTTCTATTACATATTGAACAGGATGAAAAAGGAGTTTTTCTAATTTGTTTCTTCAGCTAGACTGCTGACTACTATCATACACATTGGCAAAAATGTCTTTTTCTGGAGGTAAATTTTTTTCAGGGAGGTGGTT
>VWZV01007903.1:390461-407363 GCA_013397155.1 Irena cyanogastra
TTTTTCTTTTTGACTGTGGGGATCTTCCTGAAATAAGTGAGTATTTGAATATTTGGGAGACTATGAAAATTTCTAATATAAGCTGTTGCTTAGGTCTTAGTGAAGAAATTTAACCAGGATAAAATTAACACTAGTAGGAATTCGAGTGAATAGCTACTTTGTTTTAATGGCTAGCAGCAGGATGCAGATGCCCTAGTTTTCAAATCAGTAATATGAAGTGAGTTCATCTTTTCATTCCCGGGCTGTGAGAGAGGCACTTTAGTGAGAATGGATCTTACTGTAATATAACATAGGATATGTATTATAATGTAACATTTTTTTGTGAGAGCACTGATCCACTCAAGATACACATTAACTTCATAAAAACTCAAATTCTAGCTTAAGAAATTATGGGAGTAATATTTGAAGTTCGATCTAGTTTATATTTCATTTTGCCATTTCATAGTATTTTTTTCATTTGACTTGTGAAGGTACTCCTAAATCATCCACAAGAGCCAGAATTTTCTTGTAAACTTGTGAGCATAAAACATTTCCAACTGTGCCCTGAGAGAAAGTTATTGAAGAGTCAGCTTTCTGTTGGCCATTAAACGTACAAGATGTTGATAACTTGGGCAGAGATACGGAAGCATGAGAATGAGCCTATTAAATATTTTCTTCATCTAACTTGGATCTCAACATAGATCTGAGTAAATAATGTGGCTACTCTATACCTTCCAGTAATATCAATTTTTAAATCATAAATATTGTAATAAAATAAGAGTGATTTCTTTCTGAATAGGAATTAACTATTACTGGTCTTGCTAAAAAAAAAAAAAGAGAAATACAAAGCCAACAAGTAGGTCTTTTATATCAAGCCTTACAAACTATTAAATCTTGAGTAGGAATTAATACCTATTCTTGAATACATACACAAGTAAAACTTTGAAATGCGACTTACAAATTCTTGATTTTCATTTCCAGTGCACATATACTTGCATATGTATTGAAATCTTTATCTAATACTCACATTAATACCTGTATTTTGTATGACAGAATCAATTTTGACACTTGCTGATACATGGATGAGAAGAAACTTAGAGTCCTAATTTGAAATATAAATACAAAATTTGCTCCAACTTTCTCTCCTCCATACTCTGTGGACTTAAAATGTTTACAAGAAAATGGTCCTTACCCTCATAAAGCCTTTTTGTGTTGCAAGGCAGTCACTCAAAAAGTTCAGAGTGTAAAGATCGGTTAATAGCAATAGAGAAATATTTAATTTGATTTTCATACCAAGAGACTATCACAGCCTGCAAAACAAAGCCTTCACAAGCTAGAAATGTCTGTGTTAACATTATCTATATTCAGTTAAATACCTTAGAAACTGGGAAACACTGGGACAGTTTTTAAGTGACACAATCAGATTTTCTTCGTGAAATCTACTTTCAGTGGATAGCTAATATAATGAACAGAAACAAGAAATTAAGTTTGAATGATGCCCTTTCTTGACTCTGGTCATTCAGTCCTTTCGCAAACAGTAATTGTATTTTTTTAACTGAGTGTCTGCACTACTTCCTCTGCAGCAGAAACAAAAAGGAGTCATTTCTTAAAGCCAGCATTCGTGTGTCATCTTCTTGTCTTAGTCCCCCTGCATCCTACAGCTTCTTTGATAAAGGTACTTGTGCTTAACTGAATTAAGGGTGCAATTGGAGTTGCTTTGAATTCCGAGTTCCTAACAGTGCAGCCTAAACAGTCTCTTGTATTAATATTCCACAAACCACACAAATCAGGGTATCTACGTGTAAAGTGTTCTTCAGTAGACGAACACATTCAGATAACAAGGAAGAATCAAACTGATTAATAGGACCCAGATTAGTCTTGCACTGCTCAAGAGACACCCTGGAGATCCACTACCATCTGGCCTGCTGTCTTTGCCCTGAAAGAGGAGGAATACCTGTTTGCTTACTAGCTACTCATGGTTTGGAAACTCACGTTGTTACTGCTTAAAGGACAGATCAGTGGCTAGTATTGTCCTCCCAGACACTGGCTGTACATCTGAATTTCTGCAGTGTCCTGACAGTTCCTCCCTTTCACCTCTTTCCCCATTGCACAGAGGAGAGGAGTGTAGGTTGCTCCTAATGCCAAGAGAAGGAAGATGTTAAGTGCTCCCGCCAGATGGGTAGATGAAAAATGAAAGGAAAAGCAATGGGAGCACAAATCCGGCCCTTGATATTGTCAGCTTTGTACTGTGCCAATGTGTGACTGTGTAGGTGTCTTATTTAACTGGGACAGATTAGCACACAATACAGAAATACACAAACAAGAATGATTTTCATGTGATTGAAGGAAGGGAGTTCACCCTTATGGTTAAAGCAATGAAATATAAGCTGACACAAACAAAAAGAAAAAATAGCACAACAGTGCAAAAACTTCCTTAAAGGTGCCAAATGTTTGCTTCTCAACTTAGAGTACAATTTATTACTGAACAAGTACATTAATTTTGGAGACTTAAGAACTTCCACTCAGCACTACAAATCAGTGGATTTGTAGATTTGCAAAACTCTGCAAATTCAAAGAAAAATGTAAAGAACCATGTCATTCACACAGATCGAACCTTCAGATTTTTTTAATGTGTAATTCCTTTATTTCTAGCTCATCTTCCAGTGTAAATAGTGTAATCTTTTTCTGGAGGACCCTCTGTTTCCTTTATCATGTATCACATCTCCAACTGTATATAATTTGAAAAGAAACTAATTTAATTACTCAGCACACATTTTTATTTTCAGCATTCTTATTTATGCTTTCAGAATTCACAGAACACTTTTCTCTCAAAAAAAGTTTTTAAATATCAAGAACGACTATCCTTTAATATTGATCTATTTTTATTTTCAGTTTCTTTATGAAAATTGTATGAAAAAAATTGTTAGGGTAAGGAAGTCATGTGTTCTGACATACAACATATATTCCATACAATCCACTACAGAGGGAGGTGAGTGGCTCATACATTTGCAATTAAACGAAAGGCAAATGTGGTAGAATGGTGATAATTTGCTGTACTAGAGTCTGTTCAGTTTAGACATAGTCACAGGATCACCTCTACCCAGTCAGAAAATGGAACGGACCTTTCATATTCAGGGGAAGAGAATTTCCACTTAGCTAGCTGCTATTGATGGAAACACCAAACTGTCCTACCATATATTTTCAGCTTGAAGATAATGCTAGCATGTCCTGAATTTATAAAATTTTAGAAGTAAGAGAAAATAAAGGTAATTGCAGAATACAGTGAATAAAAAAAAATAAAAACTTTTAAAGTAATATTGCTATGTATATTATTTTACTCACGTACCATCATTACTTGTTTGCTTACTGTGAATATAACTTCACAGTCCAATAGACGAATGCTTTTCTCTGCAAGCACTCAAAGTTAAATACAGGTAGGCATTTTAGATTAAAAAATTTAACTAAAAATGATGTGCTTGATTTTTCAGCTGAAATATCAATGCATAAATGTGACATTAAATATCTGGGATAGGCAAAGTTTTCCTGCATGTTTAAGAGACATCTGAGTAATTAAATAGTATCTTGCCTCAGATAAAAGACTGTTATATTGCAGAATTTTATAGAACATTTTCTACAGGGTAATGAATCTACATGTTGTTCTTTTCATATAAAAAACAGTCTTGCTCAGTAACCTGCAAAATATGTCTTACAATAATTGCTAATCTACAGAGTATTATTAGTACTAAATAAATAGGCCTCAAACATTGATATGATTAGCTTCAAGTGACCTCTTAAATCAAGAAGCCAAATTTGGTTTGTTTTTCCTCTCTGTATTAATAAATTCTGTAAAAGTGTTAGGCAGTTCCAGTTATCTTTATCAACTACACAACCCAGTACAGAAACTGTTGCAATAAAAATCATTCAAAACAGCTTCGAAGCAAAAAGCTGTAGCTGAAATTAGACTTTGGAATTCTTTTCTACCTTATAATATATTCTGTGTAGAAAGAATTTGGTTTAGGCTGATTGAATGTCCCATTACCAATTCACACTGCAGTTATTTTTTGTAACTGAGTCTGCAGAAGTCTGCATGCCATTGAATGCAAAGTGGTGTTATAGGCTTTAAGAAATTCAAATTAGAATATAATATCACAAATATACAAAAACTTCACTTTTAGATTTAAAACCTACATTTCTTTAATGTAAATGTTCTGATCTGTCCAGAAAGAAAAAAAGAAAGAAAGAAAGAAAGAAAGAAAGAAAGAAAGAAAGAAAGAAAGAAAGAAAGATAAACTTGGATCTTGATTATGTTTTAGCGAAAATTAATTTTTAAGACATTGATAACAAATGCAAAAAATCTCTTAGAATCACAGAATGTGCTGAGTTGGAAGGCACCCACAGGGATCATCGAAATCCAGCTCCTGGCCCTGCACAGGACACCTCAAGAATCATACCATGTTCTAGGAGCAGTGTCCAAATTCTTCTTGAACTCTGTCAGGCTTGGTGCTGTGACCTCTTCCCTGGAGAACCTGTTCCAGTGTCCAAACATCCTCTGGATGAAACATCTTCCTCTAATATCCAACCTAAAGTTCCTCTGACACAACTTCAGGCCATCCCCTTGGGTTCTGTCACAGAGAAGAGTGATACCTCTGGAGACCTTTCCAGTTTTGAACACAGTGGTTCTCATCAGCCCAAGGAAATTCATAGAAAAATCAGGCTCATTACCCATGTACGATGTCTCAAACACCAAACAACTATCACAGATCTATTGATTACTGTGCCCTGGAAGAATACTTGGAGGATGCAAAGAAAATACAAGACACTGATAATTCTGATTATTTTCTGGGGTATCGATGCTTAAACTAGAGAAAAACATACACCGTAGTCTCGTAGCTCTAACCTAAAAATGACATATTAAGAGATTCAAAGATTTAGTTGTTACCATATCTCAGGATATACTAGGATCTACTCTTCTATGTCTTTTCACATAATAGATCCTAGTTAGACCAGTCTTAGGAAAAAAAAATTTCTTGCCACACCATAGTACTAGTAGTAACACTAAATTACATGGTATCTATGCAACAGTTAAGTGCCAAGTAGCCCAACAAAAGTATACTGTATACTATAGCAATAAGGCAGACCTTGATGGTCCTAAAAGAATATGTGTCAATTGAAATTAACCACATTTTAGAGGATTGTGGGGAAAAGAAGTAAGTTTGAGAACAGCATAATCAGAACATATAATCAGACCAATAAGAAAATGTTTCTGACATATCAGCTAGGTTGACATAAAATACTGATATTCAGAAAATTGGCAGTTTCTATTTTCGCAAAAGTTAGAGATAATTTCAGTAAAAAGTATTCAAAATATTTTTCCATTGAAAACATTTCTCCTTTTAAAGCTTCTTAACATTAAGAAGACAAAATCCTTTTCCTTGCTAAATTACATAGAAATTCATTCTGTTGTAGGTATTTTTCCATGCTATTGTTGAGTGTCATGTATTTTCTTACCTACCTACTTACCATATGTGAGCTGTAGAACTAGATCAGTGTATTGTGTGAAGAAAATAAAGGTCACTCTGAATGAGTGCCGAGATGCTACTATGGATTCACACAAATAATTCATAGTCAGTTGTAAGTGGTCTTAGTAAATAAAATGAGATTCATGTTATTTCTTTTATTTCTGAAGCTGACAATAGAAAATTAGCTACTTTCCAAACTTGTTTTAAGTCATATGAAGATTTCTGTTGTGTTAATTTACCAAGAAAGATATTTTGAGCAAAAATATAGAGGTGAAATAAACTAGGCCTATAGAAGCAATTCTCCTGATACAAGGGTAACGGGTGTAAAGAACCAGAGGTTATCATGTTAATCTGTATAGAATAAAAATAATTCTGAAAAGAGATCTAAGATATTCAGTGTATATTAGTTTTTCAGGGAAAGGACAATTGCTATTATTATCCCTGTCCATTTCTTTTAGGTTATGTAATATCATTTGCTTTCACATCTTCCAATTAAGTATGTAATATATATACTGTATATTAATTTTATAAATTTTACAATCTGTAAAAAAGAGTTGCAAAAAAAAAGTTTTTAAATTCTCTCTTTTGGTATCTCAGTACTTTGTCCAAATCCATTATATTTCATCATCAAAAAAAAGAAGATTATAACTACGATCTAAAACATTGATCTTGCCATGAAAATGTGCATTCTTAGTAGCTGCTACCTAGGAAAACAAATTTTTGATTAAATCAAAGCATTTCACAATGTTCTACTCAATTCAGAACAATTGGAAAGGACTTTTCTAGGAGACAGCCATTTATTCAGCTCAATTTATGACTTAAGAATAAAGTGATACCCACACTCAAATTATTGTTTGATGAATCACAAAATTCTTTAGCCATGCTGGCAGAAAGCCCTTCCCAGAAGCAGAGTACATTTCATCACCTCACATCCTGTTATCACATTGTACCCTTTACGTTTTGAAGGATAAGAATGTCAGCCAGGATAAGGCAGAGAAGAGAGATATGGTTTCTCACAAACTGATAACATAGGCAGTTGCTTATGCACTTGTCCAGAGAGAAACAATGTAGATAACATTTTCAAGGGAGTCATCAGAAATGTAATGGGCACAAAGTCTTTCCAGAGATATACAGATCATTATCAAACATTTCATATTTCCTTACATGTCCCCTGGGGTGCATGTACATGGTGGTGAGAGAAGTTCAATAACACACTGTGAAAACAAAACAAAGATCAAACAAATTAGCTTCAGAGTCCTACTCTGCCTTTGATGCTAAGACAAACACATACCTTACTTTGCCTGAGCATAATAATTCTGCACTTGTGCAACAACCACCCCATGCATTGCTAAAGGCTTGAGAAAGTGTAGCTGGAAAGCTGTCTGGTGGAAAGGGACCTGAAGGTGCTTCTTAACAGCCAGCTGAACATGAGTCAGTGTGTCCAGGTGGCCAAAAAGGACAATGATATCCTCTTCTGTATCAGGAAGGACCAGGGCAGTGATTTTCCCCCTGTACTCCATACTGGTGAGGCTGTGCCCCAAATCCTGTGTCCAGCTCTGGGTCCCTGACAGCAAGAAGGACATTGAGGTGCTGGATTCTGTCCAGAAAAGGGCAATGGAGCTGGTGAAGGGTCTGGAGCACAAATCTCCTGAGTGGCTGAGGGAGTTTGGGTTGTTTAGCCTGAAGAAAAGGAGTGTCAGGTGAGACCTTATCACTCTCTACAGCCACCTGAAAAGAGGTTACAGTGATGTGGGAGTTGATCTTTTTTCCCAAGTAACAAGCAATAGGACAAGAGGAAATTACCTCACTCTGCACTAGAGGAGGATTAGGTTAAATATTTGGAATAATGTCTTCACTGGAAGGGTCACCAGGAAATAAAACTGACTGTCTAGGGAAGCGGGGGAGTCACCCTTTCTGGAAGTATTTAATAGATAAGTAGAAATGACACTTAGGCACACGGCAGAGCTGGGGTAACTGTTGGACTCAAAGATCTTAAAGGTCTTTCCCAAACGAAATTAATCTATGATCCTATGATTTAAGGGTCTTTTTCACACAGACATTGTGGAAGTTCAGAGAATGTTGATGCAATCCTTATTTTCCAGATGGAAAATAGAGACGGAGACATTAAATGAATTATTGTTAAAAAAAGTAATAAAATAGAACATCCTAACCAATATAACTCATTTTTTCTGATTTGTTTTCGTGACTGATACGTTATTGTCAGCAACTAATTTCTTACTGTAAACTAAGAGGTTTTTAATAGAATCAGACAAATGACAAGGTTTAGCTGTGGGCCAGAGTGTTGCAGAAATTTGATTTAATATACTGCTAGATATGGTAGGTGTTAGGCCCTCAGTTTAGTGATATCTAAAGGTACCATCTTGGTTTTCTTTCGTTGTCTTTCTTCATTGTACACTACCAGCATGACACAGAAGCTAGCATCCCTTTTGTCCTGATGACAAGGCAGTTCATCCAAGGACTCAAAATATTGGTGCGAACTGTTCAAACTGATCTGGTTGATTTTGTCTGGAATTAATGATGAAGCACTCACAGGAACTCTGCATCTGGAAAATGTGTTTTCACATGTGTATTTGATGCTGCTGGAAGTATCAGAGAAATTTAAATATTTTCTTTTGTTTAAGGAGACCGCATATAGTGTCAGTTTACATTATACATGGAAGCTGTTGGAATTTTGTCTTTCTAAATACATTATCACTGAATTGTCCAAATGGACTATTAATGGAAAGAGTTCATGACCACTATTCAAGATTTCTATTTTTGATGGAGGGTATGTGATTTCTTTTCTCATAGTTTTATAGTCTGTCTTGTAAAAAGGATTTGGTTAGCAGAGGGTGAGAGACAGATGCCTCACTTCTGCTAATCCTCCTTGCAGGGTCAGACAGACTCTTCCACGAGAAGCTTGGTCACCTTGAAGACCTTTCTACGGTGTAGGGTACCATTGTACCTGATCATGAGTACAGACTGAGTGTAGGCCAATCTACATTGTCTGGTTTTTATCAAACCTACTATCTTTCTGAGGAATTTTATTGTCTGTTTTGTTCAGAAATAGGTAACTATTAATATATAATTTGTACTATGGAAAATATTTAGTTTTCCTTTGCCCCCCACCTCTAAGTCCACGTTTCAAAATTATCTTCCAAGAGGGCATCATTATACTACACTGTTTGTCACTACAGCACCTTTCCTCAAGTGCCTCTATTCCTGAGAATAAAACTACCTAATAAAATATGATAATAAAATATCATCAAACATGGTAATACAGTAAAGTATTGGTACTTTAAATATTCATTATCATTGTGACTTGTCTCAAAAGTTCTTTTCAAGGAAGAATTCAGGTTTTGCTTTTGTGAAAAAGGATCATTTATGAGCTAGTGAGAAAACACTACCACTGCTCTAAAATACTATGTGACTAATATACGCTCTCAGTGAGCTACATAAGTCATACTAGTATAAAGCCCATTCTAGTGCCTACTAAAAATACAAAATCTTTTTTTTTAATCAATTGCCTGATAATTTACAAATATTTATTGTATAGCTGATTTTGCTCTTCCCATTTTTTCTTTTCATATGTTAGGAGACAGTACTACATTTCCAAAACTGTGAAGAAAATTGTAGACATGGTACCACTTTGCATTACTTATCAAATGCTTCTTCATGGTTGTAGTTTAAGACAATAGAGTGTCTGTCCAAAGGGACAGTAATTCTATCCCTTAATTAAATATTTTCAGTGCAGTTTACATGAAAAAATCCCTGGTATTTCTCTCCAACTTGGATTACATGCAAAAAAAAGAAATTAGTAATAAACATTTTGAAAAGGCAGCAGTTGTGTGTGGCAATGACAATTAAATTGGATCAACACAGTTTGCTGCTTCCATCAGACAATAGTGTAGATCTCACTACACCATCGTGAGCATTTTTCATTAGGAAATTTGAAAGGGGAAAAAATTAATTTCACTTTTTTTTCTTCAGGAATTCATGTTTTGATTGAGTTTTTCTTACAGAAGTCTATTAGCAGATTTAGCACATGAACAATGACAAAACAGAGGAGAAAGAATATCACAGTACAGGTAAACATTTAAATATACCATCTTAGTTAATGGGAAGAAATGGTTATTTTGTATTTTAGGAAATACATTAATCTCATTTAATTGTAATGTTTTAAACTAAGAATTTCAGATCATGTTTCACCTGCTAAGACTGCCTGATTTATCTTTTCTCTGAATCATGAAGAAATTATATTTCTTACTTACAAAGACATCTTTAAAATTTATAACTTTAAAACGCAGCATCCTAGAATAGTCTGTGATCCAGGCAAAAACAGATATTGATGTCTTTCCCAGATTTTCTATAGCATTTTATCCACCAGTTGCTCAGATTTATCAATAACTCACTTCCATTATCTCCTTCTTGGCCTTCTAAGTTGAACCACAGATGTACCACATATACCTTTCCATGGAAACTGTTGCACAATTCTGCACATGTGCCTGTTTCTTAGCTGCTGATCCCCTATAGCACTTCCTAGCAGAGGCACCTATAGCTTGTTTAGCTACAAAGTTGAAAAATGAAAATACTGCCTAAAAACCAGCATACAGCACAAGCAACATCTAAATGTACAGACTTAACTTATATATTTAATTGTGCACTCAAACATATTTTCTTTTGTTTTACAATTTTACTTAAATATTACTTATCTGGTTGCATCGAATGTCTACTTCCACTTATCACTCTTTCCCTCAAATATATGTTTTAAATCCTCTTCTTTTTTTTTTTTTTTTTTGATTTGGGAAGGACATTATGAAGCTTTGCTTACTATTATCTTTTTTTTCTACTTATAATCAGTAAAAAGGCAAAATTATTTTGTGGTTGTAACTGTTGCAATACACACAGGAACTTCTAGACTTGAACATACTCAAATACTAAGAATGAAAAATCATTGGAAGAAGAGAAGTATCAGAAAACTTCGAGACATCACAAAGCAGAGGAACATAACATTCCATTTCTGCCAGATTTCTTTTATTTTTCATGACATCTGGATGATCTGTCTGTGAGGCAGATCAAACTGTACCAGACATACAATAAACACTTGGTATTTTTCCCATCATTCTACATTTTTATTATATAAAAAGTTTATTGAGGGCCATTAAAACAGCAATATTGGAAAAATGGATCTCTACACTCTTATTTTCTTCTCATTTTTCTTCTACAATCACCTTCCATGTCACTGTGTTTCCCATCTATATTCTCTCTCTCTCCTGCTTTGTGCTCATTTCCCACTTGTTGGCCCCAGCATACTCTGATCAACAGGGCTGTTGTGAAACTTCAAAATATTTGTACAGACCAGCTGAAAGGAAAACAGATGTTCAAAACCTCATCATAACCTGACAAATTAAGGCAGTGTTCAAGACTGTTTCTCTATAATATTTTCCTTTGAGGCACTTTCTATGGTTTGCAAACACCAGATCAATTATGAGGGTGAAGTATCACAAGCTCTCATGCAAGCATCCACTAAAGACACAGTATATTCATCTAGAAAAAATTAATCAAAACACTTTCTTTGATGAAAACCCTGGAGAAACATATTAGAGATATGAAATGTGCAAGAAAATAACATTGAACACCCGAACATATAAAGAGATTGTAGTGGAAATGCTAATTATGAGAAGTTATAAAATGCTTATTTCAGTACCCTAGCCAAACTCCAGTCTGAGGGTTTTTATGCCAGTTAAATCCATTGGTTGCACAAATGAAAAACACGACAAATAAAATTTGTTTAGAACTTGAGTTTAAAACTTTAAAGGCAAATATAAACAGATTTGTTTTTTCCCTCTACTTTTGAACTGAATGCTGACTTCGCTGCATATTATTGATAATAAGCCTCAGCCTTTGACAGTGGCAAATGGCAGATGATTTAGGAGATGAAATGCAGCCCTTCAGCTCAATATAAATAAACAGTACAAAACAAACAAATAAAGAATTTTTTTCTTTTCTTCTTGGAGTTGTAATTTCTAAAATGCAGATTATGCAACATTATTCTTTTATTTAAATAATAAAAATTAAAAGCTCTAAATCATACTGATACTGTCCATCCACATTAGGAGACAGAATTTTAAAAATAATTCTTCAGCAGTTTTGAAAAAAAGAAATTATAGCCATTATTTTTATTGTAGAGATGGAATTATCTTACACCTATGAGTCTACTTGGTCCACCCTAGCTTTCATTTACTTCCCAAGTAAATGGGATCTCTTCATTTGGATTAATACTTATAAATTAGTAGAAAATGATGACAGGATGAATTAGAAATTTGATACTGCAAGACTATCGCTATGACTTTGTTTAAACTGAAGTTATGTCTTCCTGGTTTCTACCTAAACCCCTTCACATTTCTGTGCAGTCAATTATTTCTTTTGTTCCATACAGAGTTAACAGAATTCATAACTCAAAAATAAATCCCAAAAACTAGCTAAGAAGAAATCACACACTAATTTCTTACTTTCATGGACACCATATCCACATTTTTCCTCAGTCCCCTTTAAAATCTGATACTAACTCTGCTTCATCGTGTTTTTCCTGAGTCGTCTGTTTGAAGAAGGTAGATAAACATAGCTCCAAATTCCTCAAAGTATTCCCCCAAATGATATACTTTAAAAGAAATGAAACCATTGGGAATCTTTGCAGGCAGTTACAACTAGTAGTCCCCATACAGCCAAAAACAGCGAAGATAAGACCCCAAAGGAACTGCAAACTAACTAAGGAAAAACTCAATTAACAGAACTAGCCAAGTACAGCTTAATTTTCATAACATCCTCCCCAATAGCACTGCTACCTTACACGTATGGTGATTTTGTTCTTGCACAACCCCAGGTTCTGCACAGCCACAGCTGTGTAGTGAACCCTCATCAGATCATTAATTTACCTCAGCACGAAGACTTGAACTGACACAGCCAATGTGGTGACGGGAGCGCGCGGCTGTGGCGCACAAGCAGACACTGCAATTGAAACAAATGTTTGTGACATTGTACCCAGAAAGAATGATCAAATAAGACCTAACCCACCATAAGAGATTAGGTGCTAGTTGCCTTATATCTCACAGCAATCTTCCCAAAAATTATTACAGCAAGCTCACTCACTCTGTGAAAGCCTTATTAAATGCTACACACACACATGCACACACACGCACATAAAGATATACAACTTACAGAAAAATAGCTCAATATAACATATTTAGTGAGGACAACTCAGATACATGAATCACCAGAAATAAGAAGTAATTGAAGAAGGAGAGGAGGAAAAAGGAAATTACATCTTAACTGCCCTCAATTTTTCACCTGTTAGACATATCTTTTCATGGTTAAAAAGTTTCAATTGACTATTTCAGTAAAATAAGGTTCTCAGAAAAATTAGAAAAAAACCCAGGCGAGTATATAGGAATCAATCTTTTAGATTGTGACAGAGGAGCTTGCCTACCTACTCCTTTTTTGTTTATTATCTAATATCTTGAGTATGGCCTTAAGGGGACAATATAGTCTAGGATTTATTAATACTCTCAGTTACAATTTTAAGTAAGCAGTTAGGTTACAAAAATGATGGAAACAGACACAATGGTCGTTTTTTCTTTCTTAAGACAACTTAATTCTTTTTGTTTGAACTCCCACAGGGGACTGTTCTGTTAACTTTAATGTGACTATAAGTAAGCCAATAATCCCTGGTGGTATTTTAATTTTAATCACTTGACACATCAAACACTGATATGTGAGGACAAAAAAAATTATATATGTATGTATATGTATGATGTATGAAAGCATACAAGAAATCATATATTCTTTCTTTATCTCATTAGTAACCAAAAGTGAATCAAATGGCTTGGTATTTGTGCAATTAACTTCAATTAAAAGAAAAAGTGCAATATACCAATAGAAATAGTGATTGCGAATCAAGTAGCATGGCATTGCCTTTATCAAATGATTAGAAAAAATATTCAAACAGAATAGGAACACAAAAAGGAAATGAGCCCAACAGTTGTCTGTACCTACACCTAGAACAACATCAGAGGTGATTTCAGTAATTGAATAGTGACAGCAATGATAAGAGCAGCTATATAAAAAAAGAGTCATAGAGGGGAATATAGGCATCTTCTATTTTAAATCCTATTAAGTTAGCCATTTTTCCTGTAGGCATACATTTAAGATGAGTAGAAATAGAAAATGTTTATAAACTTCTTTGTTTTATTTAATGGTATAACTCTCTTGTGACTGAAGTTCCTTAAGTTGTGCAGTCTCGGGACAGTTAGGTGCTTTAAAATGGCAGCTTTAGAAATCCTTGTGTTGAACAGCAAGCCACTCAAAGTAGGTAAAAGCAAAACTGTATGTATAAAGCTGCATCAACTTGTCTGATGGAGATTTTCTCTGAGGCTCAAGTAACTCTATCAAGGATTTGGAAGCCACTCCTGTAACTGCTCTTTCAAAGAACTGCAGAAGGCTGTTTCCTAGCAAAACAAAATTGTGAGAAAAAGAAGCAGCTGATATTTCTGTGCTTAGTAGTTAGGATCCTCAAGCAGACTTCTTTTATTTTCTCTCTTAAAATGAAGCAATTGAAATCTCCATTCCTCAAAATCATCTCACTTAGTAGGTAATTAATTAAAAAGTAATTAGCATGCACATATGAATGTATGTATACCTAACATCCTTCCTTTCAGTGGTTAACATGCACTCAAACCACTTTTTTTTCCAGACAAAAACTCATCTAAAATTTTGTTTTTCAATTATTAAACTAATCATGAGATAAAAACCCAAACCAAACCAAACAAACCTAAACTCAACCAAATAAAGTAAGAAAAAGAAGCACCATTCTAGTTCCTCATTTAGCTTTGTTTGAAAAAAATTAAATCTGTAACTCACTGACAAACTAAGGTTTCCTAGGCCTTATTCTTGTCTGTAAAATCAAAAGTCTCTTAAGATTTACATGAAAAATGCTACTTCCTGGATGCTGGGTTAGTCACAAATCAGAAAAAGAGCTGTCCAGTCCTGGCTGTCTTCATCAGACAAACTTCTTCCCTGAGAGCTAGAAAGTAAATTATGGTATTCCATAGTAAGACCAAAGACAATCCTGAAAGGGCCTCTGCAATTGCATTTATGGAATCTGGTGTCTCAGCTCTACCTAAGACCTTACCTGCTTGGTAAGCATCAAGTGTTCATAAGGGCAGTTTTTCTTCTCGATCTGCTGTCTTCATTACATAGCAACCATGTTTTCCAGTAAGAGTATCTGAGCTCAGTGCTGCTAGATAATTCTTGAATGGCAATTTCATTTTAAATACAAAAAATGTTTGTTTCTCAAGATGGGTTTTATTCTGATATTCTCCTCTATTCTAAGAACATTGAAAATATGCTTGCTTTTATTTCTTTCATCAATAAATATTCATGCAATCTGCTTTCCTCAAGCAGTAGCTTTGAGTATTTTAAATCTAATATTAAAGAGGAAAATAACAGATACACGCCTCCTTTCCTCTTTTTCTCTGTTGAATACATTCCTTTTTTTGTTTGTTTGTGTGTTTGTTCGTGATTTTGGTTCTGTTTGTTTGTTTGTTTTTGTTTTAAGACAAAACTTTTATTGTACTCTACGGTACATTTAAAGAGTATTCTTAAGGAGCGACTTAGACATCTAAGATTAACACTATGGGCAAATTAATGGAAATTTTTCTGAAGTGTCCTTAAAAAAATGTATTAATCAGGGAAATGAATTCTCAGAAGATCATATCCCATGGTATTGTCAAGCTAATAATTTTTAAGAATGATTGTTACTTTTTGAACAATTTATATTTGGAATGACATGTGTGACATGACAGGTGACAAGATTTGTATTGCTGAAGCGTACAAAAAAAAGTAACTCTGAAAAAAGAATCAAAAGTCACTTAGTAAACTAGCTTCCCTCTAGAAATAATTCTGATTTTATGTGTTTTACATAAAACAGCCTGTGAATTGTAGCTTAACCTTCTGCTAGCTAATGCTAGGGATAACCTGAATTTTGTGCAGCAAGTAGGTGGCAAAACCATCTTAAATTGATGGGTATTAAACCTCTTGGCTACAGCACACAATGACTTAATCTTTAAACTATTATAATTGGCAGATAGCTCCTGAAACAACATCAGCAAAAGGATTATAATATAATACAATACCCACTAGATGAGTAAAACCTCTGAGTCTTTTCCGTAGCACTGTACTTCAAGAACTCATGAGTACTTTTTCTTTTTGCTACTTGGAATGATTATTTTTTTCTTTGAATCTTTTTACAAGAATTGTTAGTCATTAATCAGAAACTGTCTAGTAATGATGTACCAGTAGCAAGACTTCTTTCTTTGCCTCCAGCAATTCTCCAAGTATCATAATTTTAAAGGTTTATGATTCATTATACTTACATGCTTCCTATAATAAGATATTTTACCAACATAAATGAAGTAATAATATGCACATTTTCACATTTTAGGGAGGGGGATTTGACAGAATTCTCAGCTCTGCTCTGAATATCCTGTGCTTTTCTGCTTTATGTACAAACACAGTCATTTACTATCTGTGCTACAAAAGAATGACTTTTTTTAGAATTGAGAACATTGTCTGTACAGGTCTGTAGGTACAAAACCAAGAGGAAATGGCACAGTGAATTTCCAGTGCGTGGTTTCCTCTAGAGATACTAGCATTGCTTCTCTTGGGATGGAATCAGAGCTTTGTCTATTGAAGATGCTCATAGGTCAACATAAGTAATTTTTAACAGCAGTGCTTTTACTACTGTTAATTGTAAGCTACTTTTAAGAAGCTACCACCTCCACCCAGAAGTTACTCAACTCCTAAATTTGCCGCAGAAAACGTGCAGTTGTTCAGGTATCATTTATAGTAACTCTGTAAAATTACAGATCATAGACAGAGGACCATGAGAATGACTTGACAACATGCTTTCTGCGTCAAATTAAAATTCTTAATTAAATTGCTGTCAATTAATATTCATTATATGAGAAAGAGCAAAAAATACAGAACTATTAATGTGACTCAGAAAAGGAAAAAAAAAAGAAAAATTGCATAACACTGAGTCTTCTGAGATACGAGATTCAACGAGACAGAATTTTTGCAATTGAAAGGTTAATGCTTTTATAAAATAGTATTTCAAATTAAAAAAAAAATATTTTCTAAAATAAAATTGTAGTCTTCATCTGAATTTTTCTCTCATTTTTCTTTCATGATAGGTGACTTCAAAAGAAGTAAAAAATATTTCCAGTAAATAATGTACATATTCCAATATCAAAATCAACTAGACCTCCTGACAGTATGTGAGTTTTTTATTAGTATTCTTATGGATAGATTCAATATTCAATATACTGTAATGTGGCATCTCCAAAAA
>VWZV01007903.1:407460-426033 GCA_013397155.1 Irena cyanogastra
TTCATCTTAGAAAAAGAAAAAAAAACACAAGAAAACAAAACAAAACAAAAAACCAAAAAATAAACTAAGAAAAAGCCAAACCAAGAAAGAAATACAGAGAAGAAAAACTTACCATTTTTTCCAGTATTATTATCCCTTCATAACAAAACAAGAATTTCAAATAAAGTGTAGATATGTATATAAAAAACCCTACTCCCTATGTCACAGAAACGTTATAGCAATATTTCACTGTTCTGTTGCCATTTTAATTTTTTTTCACTGAATGACCTAGCTGAAACAGATTGCTTACTGCTGTGAAGAGGCTTATATAGCACTAATATCATATATGAAACAGATGTCTAGCTTTCTTCTTATATTGTGATTATAACTGAACAGGATTCAGAGGAAGATTTTATTATGACATCAGATCTATAACAGCAAATGCTTCATGTCCTGTTGGAAAGTATTCTAGTGATAGAAAGCTCCTGCTTTTGGCTTTGTAAAGCTGTGAGAAATACACGCATCCCAAATTTCCTTCTAAAGATCAGTTTTGTCTTCTGCTGAATTTTGGATTACTGACATAATGTGGAGATCAAGCAAAAAAGAGGTGAGAGGAGAAGAAAAAATTCTAATAAAACCAGAAAAAAATTGTCAGCAATTTTGACAATGACTGATATGTTGGAGTTTTTATGTCAAAAGGTAAAATCACTGAGCAGCGTACACAGGTGGCAAACACTTTATGAATGACATGATTCAGATTCATAATGTAATTGACATTTAATACATAAAGTGCAGTTTATTATTTATATCTGTATTTTTTCTTAAGGAGACCACCATATAGGGGAAGTAGTGTGTATAAATGTAATATAACACATGAAGGTTTCTTTTTTATATAAATTAAAAAGAAAGGTTTTCACCAATTGCAAATATGAAGTCATCATTAACTAATGCATTAAAATAATCTGACTCAATTCTTTTGTGTTTGAAGAGTTCATTATACACTTAATGGTTCTGATAATCTGCAGCTCTTGATTTTCTCTGTAGGGAATGGCAAGAATTAAGTTTCTTTACCTGATTTACATACTCATATAGAGTAAATGTATTTCTGATAACATAGCAATCATTGCAAATGGGAGGAGTGTACAAAATTCACTTTCCTACAGTTTTCCAGTAATGTTAAAAGTCCATTTTTATTTGGTTAGTTTGTTTTAATTCGTAAAGGTACATTTTTAATGAAAACTAAATTGGAGAGTGACTTCATCAAAATCCTAATTGATCTAAAAGGAAGAAAAAATACAGTACTTAAAAGTTATGGTCTCCATGTAGACTTTGAACACAAAATGTAACCTTACATAAATTAACCAGGCTGTTGGAATATTTTATATAGGTATTAGCAACATGATAATTTGTTTTTTATGGCTCTGATCTCCTTTAAGTTTGTTTTTTTTTTTTGTATTTTTTTAATACACTAGGCTCACAGGACATTCAATTTCAGCAGGAGCAGGGAGATGAAGTTATAGCTCTCCATTCATTGGCAGTGTTAGTGTAATACATAATACGAAGTACGCCATGAATTCATAGCAGTTTTGTAATCACATGTAGTCATGTGCTATTAATCCATAGCATTACAAACCAGGACCAATTCAATAGTAGCACTTCTGAGATTCAAGGGAAAAGTGAAATTACAGCGAAGCCCAAAGGTCCTAATTTAGGCGTTATATGAACATAAAGCTGCCTGTTGTTTATGATCAGTGCCGCGCATGAACTTACATTGAACTTCTCGAAAAGCAGACAGGCTTCAGCAGATTTTTGCAGTCTCAGTGTGAGTAGTGAAGGGCACAACATGTAGATATTCAATTTGTTTTTGGTAGCCATCCAAGTATCTTCTTATACAATTATAGCAGTATAATTAAACCCGTATATTTGATATCTAGTCATCTGTGCAACCCGACCATATGATCACTTGTCTCCTATCATTACTCACTGCCACAGTGCCACTCCTGACATACTCATTCCTTACTCTGAACCACATATATATTGTAACTCTCTTTTCTTTTGCCTTTCTTGTCTGTGATCCTGTAATTTTGACTTCTTTTAAATGTTACTCTCACGTTACAGATGCTTGGAATGTAGATTACCAGTATTCTGAAGTCAGAGACAAAAAAGACCTAAAACTATATCATTATATTACTTTCTGGAAGATAATATTTCCCAACTGGAGATGATTCAGTATTAGTACCAAAATATTATGTCAGATTATTGAAAGATTTAGCCTTTCAGAAAGTTAAATGCAGATAAGCCCTTTATTAAGGGTATAGGCCTTTATCGCAGGTTTTTGCGTTTCTGGGGGGAATTGTGATTTGTTTGGGTTTTTTTTTTAATGAAATTCTGTTGCGATTTTAGGAGTTTGTTCACCAGATTTTGCACCAGTTTGTCTTTTCCTAAAGAAATATTTATGACTAAAACCTGACAATAACTCAAAAAACCTTTTAGTGACTGTCGCTTGATATAGTCTTATTGAAGGATATTTATGTATTGAATTCATGTAGCAGAATTTACTCTCCTGTTTTATTGAAAAATAATCATGAATTCACTGTCAATTAAAATGCAAATATAATAATTGATTTATTTATTATACTGTAGTTTATTATGCATGATACATGTCATCATGCTTTGGTCCTGATTTAAGCTTTATATTTACCATCTCTGCTACTGTAGAGCTTAAATATAGGATTTTATTTCTTTGGAAAGTGTTTTATACATCAAAGATTAGGTAACCAAAGAGTATATACCCACTCACCAACGGGTAAAAAGCCACCAAAAACCCCAAACAAACCAGTCAATGAATAACATTGAAAGATATGAATAATAAAGTACTGCAGCACAAAGGAATCACTGAAGTATGTAGTTGATCTCATCACAACATAAATAACTTCCTACAAGGAGCTGTTAGGAATATTAATAAATGCAATCCAGTTTGCTGAAAACTATAAAAACTGTCACTCTTGCATTTCATATGTATCTTGATAAGGCACTGGAAGGACATAAACTTTCCTGTTTGCTGTGATTAATTTTGGATTTTTTTTTGTAGCAGAATTTCATTGAGACTTTCTGAAGTTAAAGGAAAAAGAAAACTAATGTTGTTGCAATATACTTATCCAAAAAGTTGTTTTGGAGTTTATTATTCAATTAAATACTTAAAGAGGATATAAAAAATGTTACAATTTTAAAGTTAAAAGGTAGTTTAAAAACCTCCAAAAAACAAACAACAGAAAACCCCCACCAAACCCTCAAAGAAGCAAACAAAAGCATGGACCAGCAAATAAGTCTAAACCCACTGTAACTTAAACTGTCTTGCCACCAACATCCATTATTAATGAAAAGATAGTGGAAACACTTTCACGTTTCAATTATAGGCAAGGATCTGTAATGATTTTTTAAGAATTAATTATTTTTATTTGCATAATTTAGTGGCAGCATAACAAATATATTAATGAACAATTAAAGAAGATATGCTGTAATCGCAGCTACAGGGACTAACATTCAAGTTAATGAAAAATAATCCATGTACTGCGGAATTTTTTCATTAAAGCTATACAGGCTTAAATTACACTTTTAGACAACTAGAGCTCAGTGAGTTCTTACATATATTAGCTTATATTTTATATATGTTTGCATTCAAAGTCAAAACATGCTGGATTATGCTTGCTGTTCTTTTAATATCTTTCATTAGAATTGAAAACTGATAATTTCATGTTCTGCTTCTGGTCATAACATATGTCTGATCCCTGACCAATCTGGCAAACAAGTAGAAGAGTATAAGAACTTTTCATCCTTGCATGGCCTGCTTAAAAGCCATGCAAAGTCTATTTTAAAATCTACTCTTTTACTATATAATTGATTCTAAGCCAGAAGGTACACGTGATGAGTAGACAAAGTTATTATTATATCCTTCCCATAGACCACTCAGAATATTTGAAGTGCAAAGTGAACTGATACATATGATATTAACATTGTTAGTAACAGCCCACAGCCTTTGCGCCGAGTTTGCCAAACTTAGACTTGACATGCTTCTTTTGTATCAACTTATGTTGACCCTTTGGAGCTTTATTTTCACTTTGCTTAGCTCTAAGGCTTTTTTTTCTTGCTTTTTTTTTTTCCTAATGACAAGCTATTGGAGATCTCAGGGCAACAACTATCAGTTAAAAAAAAGCAGATCTTAAGCTGAGACAAACCAGTCTTGGGATAAGAAAACAAGTGTGGAAGATATGTAGCACATACCCTGTACAATAAATTCAGATGTAGCAGGAATGTGCAAAACTACATTAGAAAGCATATGACAGTAACCCAAATAGAATCCTTGGGTTAGGGAGAAGAAACCAACATCATAATCCTCCTGGCATGGAATTTCAGATTCTTGTAAGTTGCTGCATAACCACAAGAAAACTGAAGCTGTCAACACGAGGACCAAGGACAAAGGACTCAAAAGGAATGTTGAACATAGCACATGAGAAAGAGATATATAATAGAATATACATTTATGTCTACTGTTAGTATGAGCACTGAGACTAGTAGGATTAGACTGTAAGATTTTTTTCCTATAATATTTAGATCTGGGCTAAAAATAATTTATTTATTGTGTGATTAAGGTTTCTGTCATACCAGCAATATATCATTGGCTTTACCTATAATATGTTTCCTAATTGCCCACAACAAGATTTTGTACATAGTAGTCCAGCACCTCTGAAACAGTTACAGCACATTATTGAAACTCCAGACTAAGCGCACCTCAGAAAACTGAACCAATCTTTACAATGGGTTTATTTGCTGAGTTATATTTATCTAGAACCTCCATGTCTTAACAATCATAAAAAAAATAGCATTTCAAGTGTTCCCATAATTGTACCCCTGGGTGAAAAAGATTAACAAGGAGAAAAGGAGTTTATACAATCACATCACCGTTCACAAAAGGTTTTAGCAATGGATTGCTCTAACCCAGGATGAAAAATAACCTGCTCTGAATGAAGTAAAAGTGAGCAAAGGGATAAACAAAGCCCATTAATGCATACCCCAGCTTCTTAAATTGCATTTAAAACCTAAAAATAACTCTAATCCAGGAATTCAGAAAACATCAGTGCTGGTGAATCTGACCAGATGCACTCCCATTTAAAAAAAAAAAAGCTGTCTCCTGTCCCAAATAGTAATATATTGGGGTTTGTACCAGGTGTTTATGGGATGTTGGAAGGGGAAGCTGAATGATTGTTTCTAAGTTATTATTATTCTCTTGTTCTATTTTTTTTTCCCTAATTAATTCGTTGTTTCTTTTGCTGACAGTTTAGATTGTGGCTTTTGATTTTGGCTTGATTCATCTCATCCAGAAATTAAAGATGCTAGCCATAGGGATGAATACATATGGTATCCTCCCACTCTGCCACTTCTAATATTTAGCTAGGAGTTTTAGGAGCAGCGCTGATGCTTTTGCCTTTCCCTCTGGCTTTCTTAATTGCTCTTCCCTCTTGCGCTACACAGTGAATAATAACATATGACCTTTTACTTGGTACTGATTCGACATTGTGTTTGGTGAAGGTTCTCCCAATTATGCAGACTTCTGCAGACAGATTGCAGTGCTGACATTTCTGTGGAATACCATAACTTTTGCAAAATTTTTTTTCCAAAGGGAAAAAAACCCAAATAGAGTGAACTTTTTTCTCCCTTCTTTTTATTTTATAGTACTTCTTATGATTTAATCCAGCAAAACGAGAGATACCTTAATCTGATAAATTTGCAGTGAAATATCAAGAATTTTATCAGAAAGATTTGAAGCATATCCAAATTTAAGCTCAAGGACAGGGATACTAACTCAGAGAACTGTCATTTGCAGCTGCAGGCTATGGCTTTGTTTGCCTGACACCTTCTAGGTGCGTTTATTACCATACAGTTAAGCTGTGTTCCCAGCATGAGCTGACATCTTTCCAGTTCATTGATTTCAGAACTGTATCTGAACACGTTCATTCAACAAAAATAATCCCTGGACTCTACAGTTCTTCCTCACAATTTGATTAAATCACAATAGAAGGGCAATTGACCTGAAGGAGAGTATTGATGCTAAAATTAAGTACAATAACGTATTTAAATGCCTTTGTTGTTTTTCTACAACATCAGGTGCTGAAAGAACTAGCAACCATATAACTCAAATTATTCTTACGGAGCATGTCAATGGGAAGAAAGTATTAAGATTAATGTGACAGCAAAAATTACTTTAAGTAAAATGCTAAACAGGATATTTTTGATTACAAGTAAGGTGTGTCACAATAAAACTAATAAAAATAAAATACATGAAGTGGATAGCTATCAAGAAGAATGATTTTTTGTCTATAGATAAAATACATGTGTCATAGAACCTAAGCATGTGAAGGAATGCACATTAGTTATGCTTGGCTTTTTATATAGTCAGACTTTCTTTGTCACAGTCACAGATCATATTTTCAATTTTTTTCATAAGGAGAGACACAACTATTTAATAGCACATTTTCTTCTGAAGGTGAGTCTACATAATTTTTAGCACATTTGTTTTATATTCCACTAGTTTACTTTCTGGACTAAGGTTGTAATAAATTGTAGCATGTGGTGGGCAATCAACTCAAGGTTACCGGGAAGAAAAACCCATGAAGAATGTTTCGTAAAGTCTTTGATATGATCCCCCACAACATCCTTCTCTCTGAGTTGGAGACATATGGATTTGATAAGTGGACTGCTGGATGAGGAACTGACTGGACGTCCGGATGGAGAACAGAGACAAGTGATGTCCCTCAGGGGTTACCAGTGGGATGAATAATGTTTAATATCTTCATCAATGACATAGACAATGGGTTTGAGATCACTCTCAGCAAATTTTTGGACATCAAGCTGAAGTGGTGCAGTTGACACAGCTAAGGGATGGGATGCAATGGACAAGCTTGAGGAGTGGGCGTATAGGAACTTCATGTAGTTTAGCAAAGCCAAGTGCAATGTGTTGCACCTGAATTGGGGCAAGGCTCAATATCAATACAGGCTGTGAGACAAATGGATTGAGTGCAGGTTTTGGGGGTACTAGTAAATGAGAGGCTGGACTTGACCCTGCAATATGTTCTTGCAGCCCAGAAAGCCAATCATATCCTGGACTGCATCAAAAGCAACGTGGCCAGCAGGGTGAGAGGATTCTGCTTCTCTGTTCTCATGAGACTACGTCTGGAGGGCTGCATCCAGAACCAGGGTTCTCAGCACAGGAGAGCAGGTGCAGATGCCACAAAAATGATCAAAAATGGAATAACCCTTCCATAAGGGCAGGCTGAGGTAGCTGGGGTGTTCAGCCTGAAGAGAAGGGTACAGGGAGATATTAACGCAGCCTTCCCACTTACAGGGAGCTTATAGGAAAGATGGGGGCAGATTTTTAGTAGGTCTAGTTGAGATAGGAAGAGTAATGATTCTAAACTAAAAAAGAGGGAATTCTGACTAGAATCAAAGAAAGAGATTTTTTGCAGTGAGAATGGTGAAACACTGGAACAGGTTGCCTAAAGTGGAGATGTATGCCATGTCCCTGGGAGTGTCTAAGGCTGGGATTGATAGGATTCTGAGCAACCTGGTCCAGCGGAAGATGCCTCTGCTCACTGCAAGGGGATCAGGGTAGATTACCTTCAAAAGCCCTTCCAGTACAAGTTATTCTGTGATTCTACTGATCTTTTATTCTATAATCCTATGTTTCTGTGATTCTGTGATTGTGTGCTATTCTGAATGACAAAATGATGAGGGCAAAGTGCATGTCATCAATAGACTTCTGCAGCTGGTTAAGTCACATTCTCAAAACAGAAAATTTCCTTAGAAAAACTGGGCCAGTTCCTAATGTTCAGACCTCCTACTTTCATAAGCAAATTCTTATAATTATTCTCAAGAATCCTCTGAATCAACATTATAGGATTCTTAACATAAACGTATGAATGATTAAATCAGCTAAGGAGGCTCTACCATTACCATTTACTGATTTTTGTGGGAGTTTTCTGCAGCAGTCATCATCACATGTACAAATTTCACAAAATCCAGAGAGTTAAACTTAATGTTTTCCTTGTGAGATAAAAAGTATTAAAACTTTTATAAGTTTTATAAATTTATAAAAGTAATAAAATTTTTAATACATAACAAATATAATAACTATTAGAGAGAAACATGGAACATACTTTAACTCAGAATGTGTATCTGCTCTATAGCTGGTGTTATTAAAAAACCAACAAAACCTAAACAAGAGCAAAACCACTCCTGCAAACAACCCCTCCTACCCTACCATTGAAAAAGAAGGGTCAAATAAAATCAATCAAAATGTAATATAAACAAAAAAAGTACATATGATAAAAATATATTGGTGAAGTTTAAATATAGATATACCATAAATTAGTGAAGCAGAATCTATTTTACCTTTTTTTTTTGCTTGTCAATAACACTGTTTAACAAATTTATCTTTACCTCCAAGTATGAAAGAACTACCAAACAATCATCGTAGAAAGTATAAAGAGGTTTAAGAGGAGAAAAGTACACTGTATCACCTAATAAAATTTCATTTTGGTTCTTTTTCATTTTAATCAAAGCCCCACTGAGATTTCAATTTGAAAAAAGGCAGCTGTGAGAGATTCTATAAAATGAAGGCAGTTTATTTACAATAATCTGAGATACAAACAGCTGTTAGCAGAACATCAGAAATTACATCTCTACCATCTATTGTAAAAAAAGCAAACCAACAACACAATAATAAACTCTGAAAAGATTGGAGGTTTTGTTTTGTTAAAATGACCAGGGTATCCCAGGTTGAATCTTTAACATCCGGTGCCTCATAATGCACTCGGCATGAATATTTGGACATTAACTACCATGGTCAATTATTTTTTCTCCAAACAGCATATTCTTCAGGCCCTCTAAATGTAGAAAATATAAATCTTATATATTTAATTGTTATTATGTCATCAGAACGCTGCTTTCACAAGTGAAACACGTCAGGTAGAAAACTTTGGAGTTGCTTTAGATTCTATTTGGCAGAGGTTTGAAGGCATTAGATACAACCTGAGTATTTGTTAGATGACCCTGGAATTAAAATAGTGAGATATTCTTCCTCTGCAGTATGACAACATACATCATTATTACAACTTCTTATATAGCAAAAGCCATCAGAAGTATATAAAATTTGATTAAAGTTTTTGTGTGTTGAGTCCTTAGTCATCAAATATCTCTGTGAGGAATCATTCTGTATGTTCTGCAAAATAAAACAAATATGTAACTTAATTGAGGAATATATTTTATTTTATCTAGAAACACCAACTTAGAATTTGATTTCCATATTACAATTCCTTTTATATTGTCCCATTGGACTAATTTAATTGGAAATTAAGTGAATTTAAGAGGGAAAAAATCCACAGCGCCATTTATTCACTTCATCCCATCTCTCTTTATCTTGACAAGCAGATAGCTAAAGTAATAGGTACTTTAACATGTATTTATACATTGCAAATATATTGGTGTGAGGGAAAGAGAGTCAATCCCCTTTCAAAATATATTTGGTAGTCTATTTCAGCCACCTTAATTAAAAAGACAGAGCTCAGATCCTTTTGGAAATACAGTCTGTTGTGAGTTAGCTGTTGATCAATGAATATCAAACCATGCAGCCATGTATTAAATTTTTCAGTTGGAGGATGTGTGATTATATCAACTTATACAGTAATTTTACAAGGGAACACTTAGCCTTTCCTCTAAACTTTAATTTTTCCATCTGTCAGCATTTGTCATGATGTCAGGCAAGACAAGAAGATGAGGCATCTATTGCTTGTTTAGTATTGTATGCAAATATTCACTTTCTCTGTAATGTTTTTATCTCTTCATATTGTGTGTATAGTGATAAAACAGGTTTGAGATGTTACAACCAGAAAACAGCTGGGCAGGCTGTACAGCACTGTTAGATATGTGTGTGTGTGTGTGTGTGTGTGTGTGTGTGTGTGTGTTTGTGTGTTCCTCACCACTCCCTCTACAGGCAAACTTCGATACAAATACACATCTACCTCTGCCAGTATGTAATTTACTCATTTCTTATCTGTCTGTTGAGATCTGCTGGTTCTGTTCCACTTGCCATGTCAGAATCACACTTGATTGATGCTGGCCCTGGGTCTCTAGTAGAGATGAGACAAGTCACAAGTGGATTACCACGTAGATCTGGGGTAAATCAGGGCATCAGGGCTGGCCTACCTCCTATTGGGTCCCTGCTCAGCTGGGGTCTGGGAGGAGAGAGGTGCAGGTCCCCACTGCACAGCAAAGGAAGGCACCTGACCCCCTTTTCTCATGGTCCAATGTGACAGGAGAAGGAGCATATTATTTCTCGTGGTGTTAACCACCTAGAGGGCTGCTGAGCTCCTTTTCTCACATGGCTCTGTGTAGATCAATTACTCGTAGGTCCATGACCTCAATTTTAGAAACCACCTACCGATTTGCTCTATGGTCTACTCAGCTGCCAGAGAGGTGAGAGGTGAGAGCTCAAGGTGGGAGCATGACTCCAGGCTGCACCCTCTCCTTAAGGGTTATTGGGACTGAGAAGCCACTGATGGCATAGGAAACAGGGGCAATGTTCCTCCTATGTGGCCTGATTCTTCCAAAAGACCTCTCTCCAGAGCTGCAGAGATGGTGGTGGAAAGAAAGGAAAAGGGAAAACAAGCAGATGAAAAGGCTCAGGGAGAGGTCACAGATGACTCTGTGATAGATGCTGTCACACTAATTGCAAATTGATATTTGGGTTGGGGGGGGTGGATTACAGCAACTAAAAAAAATTATGTTATTTATTAAACATCAGCCATCTGAAGAAATACATAAAAGTAACTAATAAGGATGACATCGCAAAACTGGATACAAAAAAAATTTGTCAGGAGTCATGTAATTGTTGAGATTTTGCAATAAAATTTGAGAAAAGTACCTTAGTATAGAAGCCTCACTAATAGGTTATGAATGTGCAATATTTTTTTTTTTTTTCCTGTTGGGATTTTTGAGAAAAAGCAGGTAATGATCTTGATCTTCATGTATCACCAAGGCAGAATCACTATGGGTAGACAAAGTATAACAATGATAAAGGAAAGAAGTTTGGAAATTTCAAACATGCATCATGATGAGTCTGGGTTGCACATAAAGAAATTCAATTCTTAACAGAGTTGTTTCATGTAAAACTAGAGCAAGAATTAAATATGACAGAGTTGAAGAAGCATTTGGACAAAGCTGTGAGGCACGTGTGTGATTCTTGGGCTATCCTGTGCAGGACCAAGTGTTGGACTCAATGGCCCTTCTAGGTCCCTTCTAACATAGAATACTCTGTTTTTGTGATTCTGTGATTCATATACTATTGGTTCATTTGAAAAAAAAAAAGTAGTGTGGGGAAAAAAGTAATGACACCAACTAATCAAATGTTTGATTATTAAATGCTTGATTAGGTGATGGAAAATAGTGACCGATCATTTGATGAATAGTATAATTGTAATAAGTTTTAGTTCTACATAGGTCTTGAATTATTGCACTTTTATCCAATTTAAACTATGACAATTTCTGTTGCCCTACCTTTTTCTCAGTCAAATACATCACAATTTACGACAGCTATGGATGCTTTTTTAGTTTCTTTATTATATTTCTTCTTAACGTTCAAATACCAGTTTCTCATTTTGTTGTGTCTGGCACAGCTTCCCGAGAAATGATCGAAAATTGCTTGTTCATGGGAAGTAGAAAATAAAAATACTCTTTTTACTCTTTACCTGTACAAAATTTAGTTTCAGCTTTAGCAAACTGTCCTGTCTAAACCTAGGAGTTGTTTTCCATCTTATTTTCTCTTCCTTGTCATCTGGAAAGCGGGACTGATAGAGGAGCTTGGTGGGTACCTGGTACAAGGTTCAACCCACCGGAGTCAACCATTGTGGAGATGTAAAGAAGGGCTTAAGGAGTTCTTTTTCCTTCCCTTACTCACCGGGGTCCAAGACAAATATTCCATGTCTACTAGAAGACAGAAACCACCCTTTTCTGCTGGTGCTGGTTGCATGCATTCCCCAAACCTTGTCCTCTCTTAAAAATGTAAAAGTACTCAGGTAATGCTTTTAAACCATTTAAATACAGTAATAAAACAGTATTTCAGCTGTAGGAGAGTCTCTCATTACAGTGAAATTGTATCTCACCATGTGGAAATCTTGTGTACAATAGGCAATGGTGTGGCAATAGTTACCAACCCTCACTGGCCATCCCAGTGCAAGACACTTTCTGCTTGTGTGTGGTGCATGTGCCACGCAAACTTCACAGCTGCAGTAAGATCTCTGTGTTCTGGGTGTGGCAGCCACTGCATGTAATTTCCAGGAAATTTCAGAACCATGTTATACATAATGAAAATGTCCCCATCTGGACTCATAAAAATTCTTGTTCTAAACAAAATGTTGTTAATGTTTTGTTTTGTGTAATGCCCTGCCTAAATTATTCCATGGGGTTGGTTTTTTTTTAAGATTAGTTTAGACAGTCTAGTATGACATTTGTTGCTGGTATAACCCTGTCTTCTCCCTGAGAGTCTAGTATGACATTTGTTGCTGGTATAACCCTGTCTTCTCCCTGAGCTAATATGTTAATATTCTTTTGAACCAGTCTGGCAATAAGTATACTGTAAAATCTGGGAAAAAAAGGCAGCTAGGTAAAATATTTAATTGAGGGAAAACCTCAGAAGACTGCTGATTATTGTTAGCAGAACACACTGTCCATAAAAGAGATTATTTCCTCACTATTATTGCTCTTGATGCCACCATGTATCAAAGCCCATGTCATCCTTCACAACCAGTCACAATCTTTCCTTAGAGCAGGCATTAACAAATACTCTCAATTACAAGTAAGGAGATTTTCCTGGAGAACAGATGTGTTAAGCAATTTTGGTACTAAGACTTTGTGTACCATCCTACATACACCTTCAAATATATCTGGCAATTACTAATTCAGCATTATCGATCTGAAAACAGAAAAGGAATATTTTGATAAAACTTTTAATAGATAATTTGTCAGCAATAAAACTTCCTTAATAGCCAGGGTGAAACTGCAGTGGGCTACAGAGGTGGCTTCTGTGTAATCTGCTGGAAGCTTCCCCTATGTCCAATGAAGCTGATGCCAGATGGCTTCAAGACAGACCTGCTGCTGGCTAAGGACAAGCTGATCAGCAACTGTGGTAGCTCCTCTGGGGCAACATATTAAAGAGAAAAATATTATTATGCAGAAAAAAACAGAGATGAGAGGAATGAGAATATGTGAGAGACTGAGGGGAAACAGCCCTGCATGACACCAAGGTCAGTAAAGGAGGGGAGGATATGATACAGGTGCTGGAACAGAGTTTGCTGGAAGCCATGCAGACCATGGTGCAGACCATGGTAAAGCAGCTGTGTCCCTGAAACCCATGGAGGTTCATGGTGGAGCAGAGATCCACCTGCAGTCTCTGGAGGATCCCACACTGGAGCAGGTTTGCTGGACTTGTGAATCTATTCCTGGAGGTCTGCACCCCGTGGAACACTTGAGCAGTTCATGAAAAATTCCATCTTGTGAGAGGGGCTCATGCTGGAGAAGTTCAGAGAGCAATGCCTCTGTGGGTGAGACCACACACTGAAACAGGGGAAGAGTGTGAGGAATCCCCTCTCTGAGGAGAAAGCAGAAGCAGTGACAGCATGTGATGAAGAGGCCATAAGCCCATTCCCAGTCCTGCTGTGCTCGTGTCAGGGGAAGGAGGTAGAGAATTGAGAATAAAGTTAAGTCTGGGAGGAGTGGAGGCCAGGTGTTTCAAGGCTTGGTTTTACTTCTCATAATCCTACTCTGATTTGACTGGTGATAAATTAAACTAATTTCCCCAACTAGGTCTGTTTTTCCTCATCACTGGTGAGTGATCTCTCCCTGTCCTTATCTCGACACACATAATATCATCTCCCCCGTCATTTGAGACTGTGGAGTGATAGAGTGGCTTTGTTGGGCACTGCTGTCCAGTCAGCACCAAGCTACCACAATACTGTAAGGCAGACATTACCTAAGTGGCATTCCAGGTTTCAATGTAACAGGGTTGGCTGGAAGTTTTTGAGTGCCACAGGTTGCATTCAGAAAAGTATTATATGATTTTGGAGGGGTGAGAAAAGAGTGAAAATGCATTATTCATGCTGAACTTCTCATAAGACAGACACAGTTGCAGTTCCTGCCAGTCTTGGCTCCTAAACCTCAGATTTCTGGGCTTCTGTCTCTTTTCTCATTTCCTTCTGTATTGCTGTGCCACAGGACAAGAAAACCCTGAGGCTTATGTCTGATCTGTGAATTCAGAGTCCGTATTTTCAACCTCATCTTTATTTTTAAACCATCTCTTTTGCTTTTGTTGGTATCCGTTTTGCAGAAAAAAAAATAGATCTCATTTTTCATTCCAAAATGTCTCTAAATTCTTTCAGAATTCTAGATTGTCTCTTCCCTAGAACAGGTATTCTTGTTTCAAAAGCATCTCAGGTCATGAATTTTAATATTCATGATATCTTGACAACCCCTTACAATAGACAGCCAAGTAGAGATCTGTGAATCTCTATGTCCACTGTAATTTACAGCATAACTTGTTGAACAGGTATATGGTTGTTCTCAGCCAATTAGAGCAATTTTGAAGCAGCAACAAATGTTGGTGACTTGTACATTGGTTCTGTATTTATATCTGACTTTCTGCAACATTACAGACAGTATATACATAGGAATTTTCTTTTGGGAATCCCAACCACAAAGCACAGCTGAAAATTTTGCATTCAAAATATTGCAAATGTTGTTCACAGGCAAAGAGCAAGCAGATATCACATATAATTAAACACAAGAAATTGTTAGCTTAAAATAAATATTACCAGAGAAAAAGAAATAAAAGTTGTGCAGTTAAAATTATAACAGGCATACTCCTTAGTTTGTCTCTTTTTCCTGGTGTTATTCTCTAATTCCCCTATTGTTCTGAATGATGAGTTGTCTTGCTTCAGTTGTGATCATTGGGTGGCTGGGAGTTGCTGGATGAATTGTCAGCATTTGTGAATCCTTCTCCAGGAGGAATATGATTTCCATGTTGATGCTTTCTACACCCTTATTGCAGGATGTACTTGGGATCATTTTTTATATTTTTCTTACAGGCTTTTACACTTTCCTCTTTCTTCCTTGATATGCAGATCCATGTTGTATCCAAATTCCTTTTAAATATGTTATATAAAATTTCTTAGTTCTTTTTGTTATCCTTAACACCAGTTTTGCCTAGATCCAGGTCTGATTTTTTTAACTGACCATTAAAGAGTTGTTTATTGCTGCAGGGTCTCCATTGATGATCCTAGCCCGCTCTCTTCCTGTGTACTCTTCTTCTGCACTTCATTGCGTGTCTGTTCTCAAAACCTTTGCTCTTGTAACAGGCCTGCATTTCCCTACTCTTCATCATTATTTTCTAATCACAAGCATGGAATTCTCACAGGCTACCTGCTTGTTACAGCTATCTGTATAAAACAATGACTCTATCACACAAGGAAAAAAAAAAGGAAAACAAATTAATGCTAGATGTCTGATGAATTAGAAAAACTAGTCACAGCTGAACCAAGTAAACCAAAACCACAGGAAGGCGATGAAGGGAATTTGCAAGCCCTTCATCCTGAGGGCTTGTAAATTCCATACAAAGCATATAACCAGATAGTAGCAATTCCAATTGTCCTTATCCTAGAGGGCCACTTGGTTATAATGACTAGGGAAAAGCTTTGCATTAGAAATTACACCTGTTCAGGTTAAATAATCCATAAATCTGATTTTGACAGAGAGAAAAAATTGCGCTTCTGACTACAACTTTGAAAAAAAAATAATGCCATATATAATTTAAGGAGCAATTTAACAGTTTTCACTGAGTAAAACTTATATCTCATAAGTCTTAAAATATTTTAAAATCTTATAAGACTTCAAAAGTTCTGAAAAGTGTCATCAACTGTCAGAAATAAAATTTCTTCCCACAAGCTTTTAAGCTTGAGTCTTGACTACTCTTCTGTTTCTGTATCTATTGGAATATCATTTTTCGTTTTGTTGTTTGACTGTTTATTACTTCTTTCTTAAAAAACCTTAAAGAGTTTTTACTCCTGATAGTGACTGTTGTACTTTATGATGTAAAAAAATGAAAATGAGGATGAGGGCAAACCACGAGGTGACAATGCTACATGCATAATTAGGATAGTGTGAATCCTTTGGTAGACCAGAAAAAAAAAGTTGTGGCAAAGGACTTCTACTTAAAAAGCACATACCTTACAAGAAATTGCATGGTGACTAAATTAATGAATAGTTTTATTAACAGAGTCCATTTTGTGGCATTTATAGGCCTACTACAGTATTATTACGGCCAAATGGTGCATCCCAAAATACAGAACCAGTCTCAGTAAGTAGTGAGATAGTTCTATTTATTATCAATTCTAGGCAGCAAAGAGCTTGTGTTTATCTGTATGCATTTCTTCTCCTTCAGCAGAGTTTACTTAAGTCACAGTGGCTACTTTCCTGACAAGCTAAAGCAGTTATTATGATTTTTGTTGTGCTGTGACTCCCAGAGCTTGTAGAAATGTATGACAGGAGACTTACTGACTTGCTTGCGGTTTACCGCGTGTTTTCTGTGTGACTGATCTTCTGTTTAAAAACATATGATTGGTCACCTTGTCTTTGAAACTGCATTACAAAGCAGAGGCAATCTTCTGGAAGAAGGGATAAAGGGCATGCTCCTTCTCTGAGTACAACTGGATTTATTTCAGTGTATCCTGATCCTTAGTACCTCAACTGAGATTCCTGATATGAATGGGGAAGTTGCAGCCAACAAGCACCACACCAAAAGCCACAGTTTAGACGTGACAGGAAAACTAAGATTCAAAAGGTTGGTTTTGTTTTCTTAGACCTAATAGTCAGTGTGAAAAGGGAGAATCATGGGAATTGTTCTTTTTCTATGATGACCCAGTGGGCAGAGCAGAAATCTCTTTCAAAACTCTTACATATTTTGTCAGAGCAAGACTCTTTAAAAGACTGACTTGTAGCAGTTTTCCTCGTGTTGTAATTAAATACAGTTTAGGAAATTGGAAACTTTTCTGTGTTTGGTATGCTCATTTAAAGTCAAAGCAGTTTCTTTTCAAAGATTTTAACTGTCTTGGACTCCTGAATCAAAAAACAGAAACAAATCCAAAGCCAAAACAAAATCAACCAACCAAACAATTGAGATGCTTTAATTTAAAAACTGTCAAGAGGAAATCTTTTCATATTTTATATTCCCTCATAATGTGTCTGATAATTAGATGGGTTTTGCTACCTACTGTCTGTCATTCCATTTTTGCATGTCATCTTGTTTATATACTGAGTTCTTTCAGTAGTTCCTTTGTTATTTTGGTTTCCTTTGCCATTGTATTTTATTTGTTTTCTCTTCTCTCTGGTTTTAATTTATTTTTTGTTTCAATCTATTCTTTACTTATGATAATCTGTTTTGGCCTTTGAAAAATGCATTGTGAATCAACTCTTTTGTTTTATGACTCTTTTCTTTTTAGTGTCAATTATCTCTTTCTTTTTTATTTGTCACACAAACACCTACGATTTCATCTTTAGAGATGAATTTATTAATGTCATTACAATTTAATGTGGTCTGATTTTTTTGTAGAAATAGGTGATTTGGGGTTTGTTTTTCTTTAGTTACAGATAATTAATTACATAGACTGAAATTTTACTTGATATTTCTTCCATGATTTTTCTAGTATGAATGTGCGTTAGTATTTACTGAAAAGTACATGGACAGGAAGTATGTGTGATGTGTTTCTGCAAATGCACTTTTTTAGTCTGTAACATTGTAGCTAGCTACGTAACATAATTGTTGTGCAAGAATTAATTCTTGAGAAGACCCTTCCGAAGCAGATGAGCAGTTATATGTGTTGTTTGCTGAATTCTTAATGGTTGACTGAACAGTAAACCTTTGTCTAAATCACAAAACTTTGAACTATTTCAGTCCACATATGCCTAAGAGCCAAGTTAAGACTCTTTAGAGACCTTCTTTTCAGTAACTTCATTTATTTTTTGCAAGCCTCCAAAACTTATGTATGCAGATAGCTGACACATGCCACTACTGCAGAGTGACTGAGTATGGTGCTTTCAAAGCCTTCCAGAGTAGAGCAGGACTCAAGCAGTAACTTTTGCTGTTCATTAATGGATGAGAAAACAAATGCTAGGAGACTGACAGGGTAGAGCCGCCTGTATCCTCTTTGTTGGGACTAGCTCCAGCTACATGTATGTACAGAATGAAAGAACAGATTTAGATTCATTGTAGAAAGATGAGGCAGAATGGAGAGCTGCTGCAAAATTTTGTTTTTGTTTGTAATTCTGGCAGAACCCATAAGTTACAGTAATCCATGTCACATCATTAGAATCCCATGCTTTGATAAAATAAATTATTAAAAGAGATTTTAGAAAAATCTACCCTATTCTTTATTGCCACCTTTGACTTTGACTCATAAGAGGTACTAGTTTCTTGTTGTTTGATTTTGCTTGTTTCAC
>VWZV01007904.1:6633-49062 GCA_013397155.1 Irena cyanogastra
TTTTTTTTGTGTGTGTGTGTGTGTATGTGTGTGTGTGTTGTGTCTAGGCCACTCTTGTCTCTTTTTTGTTTATTTTTGAAGGTTTTTTGTTTTGAGGTGTAAAAAGAATGAGCTGTAGATGAGTACATTTCTTCCCACCATCTAGGTGGTTGGGGAGGTCTTTCAGTTGTGGTTGTATTTATTAAACATCTCTTAACTATACCAATAGCAACTGAAATGAGGACCATAATCAAAACAACTGAAAAAATGTCTTTGATGATGGAGGATGCCCATCCAGAGAGGCTCCAGCCACTGAAAAGGTTCGAACACCAATCCCTGTTGTCTTCTTTGACCTGATGGATGAGGTTTCGCATCTGGCTGATCGAGGACAGGGTCAGCAGAACCAGGAACCGCATCAGAACATCTCTCCACATCATGGCACAGGATGGGTACCCCATAAAGAAAGGAGAAGGAAAACACATTAGAAGAAATTTATAACAGAGGCTCATCTGAACAGAAGAGAGGAAAACTTAAAGAGATGGGTTTTTCAAAGACTGGGTCCTCCTGATCCTTCATCTTTTGCCTATTCGAGGCGATTGTCACATCTGATGGATCGTCAGTTGGCACTGGGGTGGTGGTGGAAGCATGTTCTCTGCTTTTAGATGGTAGGTATGGTCTTATAAATTTCTTTGGGACCCACTTCGGGCCTGAGGGTGTGGATATGTAGTCGTATCCCCTCCTCCAAGTAAGCAGGTCAAACGGCTCCTGGATCTTTTGAGTCTCTGGATCTTTTCCTAACACAGGCAGCTTCTCTTCTAACTTCAACTGATCGTTTTGGTTGAAGTGTTGCATTACCAGCGGGTTGAGGGTCTCGAAGGAGCAGTTCAGAAAATTCATTGTGAAAAGTGCCTTCAGGAGCCTCATGTGAGGGGATAACAACTTATTGTCTGACCTCTGATGTTCGAGGGTCCTCTTCAGGCTCTGATGGATCCATTCAATTATTGCCTGGCCAATTGGAGAGTACAGGATACCTGTATGGTGTTCAATGCCCCAGTCTTGCAGGAAATTAACCACCATCTTAGAGACATATGCTGGACCGCTGTCGGTCTTGATCCTCTTCGAAACCCCCAGCGTGGAAAAGGCTTGTACCAGGTGTTGGAGTACATCTTTCGCCTTCTCCCCTGTGTGGGCTGAGGCATAGACAGCACCAGAGAAAGTGTCCACACTTACATGGACATATTATAACCTCCCAAATGATAGTACGTGGGTAACATCTGCCTGCCAAACTTCCCCACTGTTGAGTCTGCGAGGGTTCACACCTGCTCCCAACGATGGCAAAGCAGACCCCTGGCAGTGGGGGCATGTGGCCACAATGACCTTGGCCTGGTCGTGCCTCAGATGGAATTGGTGGACCAGACCTGGCACATTCTGATGGAATTGCTGGTGGCTTAGTTTGGCCTGTTGGAAGGTGTTAAGTGGGCCCTCCAGTTGTAGCGGCGCAGCCAGGGCATCAGCTCTGCGGTTGCCCTCCGCGATGAAACCTGGGAGATTGGTGTGCGATCTCACATGCATCACATAAAGGATTGCTCTCGGTTGCATCACATAAAAGAGTTGGTCTCGGTGGGAGACCAGCTGTACTAATTTCAAGAGCAATTGAAAGACCACCGGGTTGGAGACCTGTTGGAGCACAGTGTGCTCTGCCCTGGACACCACCCCTGCAATGTAAGCTGAATCTGTGATTATATTAATGGATTCTGAGAACCTCTTGAAGGCTCTGATGACAGCATCCAACTCAGCAACTTGGAAACCCTCAACGATCTTAATATCTGTCTCCCACTGCCGAGTCTGGGGGTCTCTCCAAGTCATTACTGACTTGTAGGAACTCCCAGATGCATCAGTGAAAACTGTCAGAGCCTTCAATGGCCTACGGCTTTGGATATCTTTTGGGATGAGGTGGAATTCCGAATTGAATCATTTGTGTGGTGTACGGACAACTTGCCTGTAAAACTGTCCAGGGCAAACTGAAGATTCTCATTCTCTCTGTAAAGATGTTCAAGGGTCTCCTTTGTTAGTTTCCCAGTGGATAACTGGATGGGAAGATGAATGTATGTGAAATTGCAACTTGCCAGCAACCTAGTTCTGGCTTTGCCTATCAACTGGGCCACCAGCTCTTGTGGCCTGGTAATACTCTTGGACAAGTGATGGCCAAGGAATATCCACTCTGTGATTAAGAGAGGGTCCCTCTGACCTTTGTCCCACTGGAAGATCATTCCATGCAGGTAGGGAAGCTTCCCTAGCACGATGAAATTAAATGGGAGCTCGGGACAGCAACAATATCACTGTATCACTTTCTGAACTTTCTCAAATGCTGCCCCTGCCTCCTGGGTCAATTCCTTCACGGAATCCAGCTCGTCCCCCCCTTATAATAAATTGAAGAGAGGTGACAGATCCCCAGTGGAGAGGCCCAACCAGGGCCTCACCCAGTTTAAGGGCCCACACAGCTGATGGAGGTCCCTCAGAGTCCTAGGCTCATCCTTGATCACTAGCTGTTGAGGTATTACAGTGCGATTAGTGATCTCCAGTCCAGGTATCTCCAGGGCGGTAACCTCTGCACCTTTCTCATGGTTTATCTCAAATCTGATAGCTGACAAGGCAATAATAACATCATCGAGAGCCTGTGCAAGTACGTTATTGTCGGAGGCGCACGCAAGCACATCATCCATATAGTGCAGGATGATACACTCTCCTGCTTTGGCACACACTGGGGACAAGACTCTGGCAATGTAGCATTAGCAGATGGTGGACAAGTTCTGCATCCCTTGTGGAAGAACAGTCCAATGGTATCACCTCATGGGAGCTTCTTGGTTGATGGAGGGAACCAAGAAGGCAAAACGTGGCGCATCGACTGGATGCAGGGGAATTTGGAAGAAACAGTCTTTAATATCAACAACAGCTAATTTCCAATTGTCCTAGAGTGACTTTATGATGCTTGTATCCTCAATCATCTGTTCTGTTTATAGATACTATATTCTGTGCCTTCAAGACAGATTCTGAGACTGAAAGCTGGGACGAGAAGAAGCACAGAGTTTGTTATCAGAGACTGCACTGACTCCTCCACATTCTGCTCTGGACTGTGTTGTCTGGACATGGATGGAGCAGAACAGAGCTCTCCTTTGCTTGTTAGTTAGTGTTAGCTAGCAGAGGCAGAGAAGTCTTCCCTGGACTGTTTTTCTCTCCCTCTCCTTGGAACTGTTGGAACCTGCTCCGGATGGGGGACCCGGGGTAGCACCAAGAGCTCGCACCTTGTGGCTCACACCAGGTCTACTCTGGGCAGCTGCCTTTGCCAGTGCCAGAGGGACTAACAACGGAGCGACCCCCCCACAGGAGAAACTTTCTGAATTTGTCATCTCTTCAGAGTGGTGAATGAGTTTTGTAATCCGGTATTGTTAATTTTTTGTGTGGGGCGAGTGCTTTGCCTGTTAAATAAACAGGTTTTTTCCACTTCTCTCTGAGGAAATTTTTCCCGAACCAGTTAGGGGGAGAGGCCGTGTGGTTTGCTTTCTGGGGAGACCCCCTTTTGGAGGTTTTCTCCCAAATTTGCCCTAAACCAGGACACCAATTTTGGGGGAGCATTGATGGGGTTGGCATACCGGTTGAAGAGACCCCACGTCCTCAATTACTTCATTGATTTTTCTCAAGTCACGGAGGAGCTGCTACTTGTCCCTCCCCGTTTTTTTGATTATGAACACCAAGGAGTTCCAAGGGCTGTTGGACTCTACTGTGTTGCCCTTGGCCAACTGCTCCTCCACAAGTTGAGTGAGAGTGCTTAATTTCTGTTTGCTCAGTGGCTGCTAATCTACCCGAACCGGTGTTTCCATGAGCCAATTGAGTTTTTGCATAGGGCGCTCTGCCTCAGTGATTGCTACTGAAAAGGCTGAGGGGCTAGTAGCTCCAATTTGGCCCCCACTTTAGGACATGCAGTCTCTCCCCCACAAGGTAAACCTGCTGTTCAGAGCAAATGGGCATACATTTGCCAATTGCCTGTCAGGGCCCATAATTTGGACAATGCTCCTAGCTTACTTCACGAATTGAGTGCCCCCAACACCCTGAACCTTACAATCCACGTCTTGCAACTCTCATTGTGACAGCCATTTGTGCAGTAGAACGACCGTCACATCTGCCCCTGTGTCCATCATCCCCTGAAGTTGTATTTTGTGCCCCTGGCTTTTAAGGCCGCACCAGATCAGGGGTTTTTCCTCTCCTACCACACTGGTGTAATAAACGGAGAAGTCCAGGTCATCCCACAGATTTTGTGGCATTGGTATAGACTTGGCCCCTCGGTAGGAAGCGGGGGGGGATGGACACAGTGTGCCATGAGAACAAGATGCTCCAGGGTAGGTGACAAAACCCCCAGGGCAATCACGATCTCAGCGGGCGTGTGTTTGGTGTCCCCGATGATAAGGTATTTACAACCCTGCTGGTAAAGCAACTGGACCTGTTTGATGAGCCTGTTGGCCTGCTCCAGGTCCACGTGGATCTCTTTCCAGTCTGTGTTGGTAAATGTCAAAGCCTGTGATAACTTGAGCCTAAAAGCCTCTGTCTTCCTGTGTATGAAAAAATCCAAAGGGGCTGTTAGTTAAGTGTTGCTCGTGCTCCACCACCCTGCGCTCTGCTCCATTTGTATCGTTGTGTGAGGCAGGGTTGCGCTTGCTCCATTTTTTTTGTGTTTCTCCTCCCTTCCCTCCAGCTGCCCCTTTCCTAGGTGGAACTGGGGAGGCCTGTCCCAGACAGGGACACTGTGTGATCCCATGCCCCCCTTGTTTGCAATGCCAGCATATGTATGGCTTGGGTGTCCTGGGAAGCACTTCTGGTGTTCTCTCTTCCACTGCTGCCGCAGTCTTGTCAGCGAACTTGACTTTCTTTGGTGTCATTGGTGTGCAGATCCTGGCTTTCCGTGTGCAGTCCTCCATTAGAGTTTCTAACAAAGGAGGCAGCGAAGATGGAAAACTCAGGATGATCCGTCTGCATTCTTCGTTTGTGTTTCCCATGATGATTTCAAAAAGCAGGTCTTCCCTGGGCTTCGGAACCTTTTTCTCAATCACCTCTCGAACCCAGTCTACGAAGCCCAGGAACGATTCATCCGGTTTCTGTCTCAGGGCAACAAAAATTGGAAGAGAGTCTTTAGTTGGGAGAAGGTGGAGTGCCCTCTTGGCCTCAGCCTTAATAATATCTAAAACAGCTTTTGGAGTGTTTTTGGCTTGTTTTCAAGGCAGCTCCCAGTCACCCTCACCAACTAGTTGTTCGAAAGTGAGAGTATTACCATCTTCATCCTTCGCGGTCTCCTTGTCTCTCCATAGAGTTGGGAGGATGTTGGCAGGCTGTCCCCGCCAGGTTTTCAACAGCCTGTACTTGGATGGACCACACAGGCTAGAGAATATCTCTCTAAGGTCTCCAGAGACTAAAACATTTGCTGAGATGGTGGTCTGGAGAAAGCCCTTAAAATATTCACTTGCCCTGCCAACATCCTTCTGAGTCTTGTACACTTCTTTGATGTTTTGCTAACAGAAAGACAGAAAGACATCGAATTGGGACACTTCTCCCTACCATCAAAGGAGACGGGGGCAGCAAATGGGAATGGGATTTCTCCATCTGACTGCTGGTCTTCCACACCCTCACTTCCTGTTCCCATGGTACCATGGGAACCGGAAAGAGGAGCATGGAAACCAGACGTGGGAGGAGCTGCCTCGAAGGCTGAGGGGCGGAGCCAGAAATGGGAGGCACACCCAAGGGTGGGAACCGGATGATGAAATTCTGAGGGAGCAGCTGAAGAAGAAGCCAAGGACGGGACCAAATTCAGGGAAGAGAAGGAAGAGGAGGACCCAGAATTCAGGAAGGGGCTGGACTGGGGAAAGGGCACGAAAAGAAAGGGATTGTGGGAAGAAGAAGGTGGGGGAGGTACACAAGATGGGAGCCATGCCACATGGTGTCCGCCATCTTGTGAACTATGTGGGGGAAGAGAACAACCATTTTGGAACTCATCTAAGGGCTTAACTACGGGATCCAGGGTAAAAGGATTGGGGTGTAGGAAAGGAGTCCTGATGGGGCGATCAGTCCCGACAGGACCAACAGGGTACTGACAGAATCATGGGGAGCCAGGGAGACATCCAGCCAAGCCAGGGCTGCCCTGCGCCAACTTAGGGTGGTCTGCTCCTCCTGATTCTCCTGGGACACGGGGAATCAGGAACAGGGGGATCAGGGTCTGAGGGTCTCAAGGAAGCGGGGGGAGGTTGTAGAGGATTTTCTTCAACTTTCCCACTTTCACTTGCACCTGCTATTAAGGATCTCCTTTTAACAAACAGAGGGAGAAACTCCTCACTCTTCTTCTCACCTCTCAAAGTACACTCGGTGAGCCTTGTGCCCACCGCCACCCAGAACTGTGAAGATCTTACGTGTTCTGGCGTGGTATTAGGAAAGTTGAAGAAAATCCACCACACAAACTTCTTCACTAAACCTTTTCTACATCTCATTCCCCCTCCCACCAGGGAACCCACAACTTGGACATAAACTTCTCTCTCTTAAGTCGAAAGCCTCGCACCCATGGCGACCAAGAGGCTGACGACTCAACACTCAACCCACTTGCGGAGCAAAAGGAAACACTAAAGTCCCTGAGCCTGCTGGCAGTTAGAATGGAGTCACACCCCAACCTACCACCCACAGGGGAACCCGGAGTCCCTCCCGATCGGGTTCACACCCTGGGTCCACACCCCGGGAGTACTGACAAGACCAGCAGATTCCGGAAAAGAAAACTCCGCAAAGGTCCGTCCCACTGAAGAAGGTTCCCCCTCATGCTGCACGTGCGAACAAAGAAGGTTGTCTTTCCAATCTGCCAGGAGCCGCACAGCTAGACCGCACACAGGTTCACTGGGGGTGCTTGACGTGCCACGACTGGAGAAACAAAGACGCCCACGTGCTTTGTCTCAGTCCTTTTGTGGGGTCTGGCCAGAGCAGAAGTCCATTTGTCCAGACACTGCCCAGAGGCCTCACATTGGGCACCAAACTGACACTGCCGGTGCTGATCACAGATGCCGGGGGGATGCTGGTGCCGGCTAGCTCCCACCCCGGACCTCAGCGTGACACCACCGCGTTGCCACTCCCCACCTCTAGCCCCTTGCAGAGGCAGAGAGAGCAGTTCAGCCACTGGCAGGAAACCCCTCTTTCTTCCTGGCCTGGGCTGAGCAGGCACCCAGAAGGGTCTCTCCTGGATGGACAGAGCAATTTATGAGCAAGAGAGGGACTCTCTGGTTGCAAGTTTCAAGTTGTTTATCGTCTTCCCCAGAGAGGAGAAGGTGGAGGTGACACAAAGTAACAAACTTGAAGGGAACAGACACAGAAAGCCCTCAAGAGTGAGGTTATAGCAACTTAAAAAGCGGTGCAACCTCCAGGGAGGAGACTGCCTAACAATCAATGGCTAGCAAGCAGGGAGGAACATGAGGAGGGACATAATTATAATACAACCAATGATGGGAGAGGAGGGAGGAAAGCATACTTAATCGACCTATGGGAGAGGTAGACTAACATAACAGACAAAGAAGCTTCTGGAAAAGAGGGTATGGCTGACAGTGACAGACATGAGGTAGGGGCTTAAGGGATTGCCATTGAAGGGTCTGGAAATAGGGGAAGGTACCAGGGACATGGACATGGGAAAGGGATGTACATAACTTGGGAAGATATCAATCTGAGAGCTGAACTGGGGTGTGGTGTTCTGTTTTTAAGTTTGTTTGATGTTAGTTAATTTATGTTAGTTAGGTTCATAATGGTTTCTCCCAGTGTACCCCCATCCTTTCCCCTCACAGTGGTTTTGCCCAAGTTGTTTTTCTCCCAGTTTTCCCGCCACCTACCTGTCTTCCCTCTCCTCCCCCAAATTTTTAAAAATGTCCATGTCAATCCCTGTCAGCACTGCCCAAACCCATGTCAATTACCCTTGTCCAGCCCTATTCCTTCTAGACGTTTCCTTGTCAGTTACCCTCTTCCCTGATGTGGATTTGCCCACTAAGGTTTTCCCCTCCTCTGTGTTATCCCCATTTGCTCCCTGTCGTCCCTGATCCCTCCCCTGTCGGACCCCCATTGGCTGGCCTGCGTGCCAGCCCCCTGATACAGTGTTCTTTAAATTGCTTTCCCGGGCATTGCTCAGGGCCATTTTCTTTGCTGCCCTCCTGGAGGAATAAAACCCTCTTTGGAATAAGCAAGTGAGTGGCCTCTCCTTCATCCTTTTACCTTGGCTCCCTTGTGGGGAAAACCCTCACAGCAAGCTAATCCACGCACCATCTCTGGGGATCAGTGGCTTGTCAGGCTCCTCAGCCGGGCTTTCCATCTGCCCGACCACTGGTCAATCGACTCGAAAGTGACCCTGGGGTACAGGGAACAAACCATTCTTCAACATAAGATAACAATAGATTAACTCAATAAAGAACAAAACCAAACCACAACAGTTTTCTTTCTAAACAGCATCTTCATGTTGCTAGTAATGGTAACAAGTAAGACAATTTTTAGAACCCTGAAATCTCAGTGGACTTCTAAAGGTGCACAGCACTTCAGGAAAAAAATTCCCAAAACGCAAGTGTCGCATTCCAGTGTGGGGAACAGCAATGAGTTCTTTTAAAAACAGATGGTCGGGAACAAAACTAAGCCAAACGAGGCAAACATTGTATTTGAGAACTGTTTATTGGTAACGAAAAGACAAAATAAAAAGGAGTTATCCTACTAAAAAGGTCTAGAGAAGACAGAGCAAGCAGAAGAAAAATGGGAAAGGAATGTGGGGTGGAGAGAGAGAGGAGACAGAGGGAAAAGAGGGTGCTACCCCCGGAGGTCAGGGGGTGCTGTCTATGTCCCGAGGCGGGGCTGTGCACGACACGAGAGCGGGCAGGAGGGCCTGGAGCCCGGACACGAGGTGAGGGGATCGGGCAGGAGGGCCCAGAGCCCGGACAGAGTCGTGGCAAGGGGGTCAGGCTCAGAGGCGGGCAGGGCTGGACGCAGGGACTGGGATGCTGGGACAGAGGAGGCAGGGCGCTGGTCGGGGACTCAGGAAAGCGAGACAGACACGAGGGTGAGCAAGAGCCAGCGAGGGCCAGAGAGCCAAAAGGCAGAACTGCAAAAGTAAGTTCGAAGATCCCTCCCAAATGAGTCAAAAGGCAAGGCACAGAATAGCCCCCGGAGCTTGGGGTGCAGTTACTTTTTATGCTCCCGGCTCTTCCCAAGGTCCACCTGCTGACAGGAGACCACTGGCCCAGTCCGAGTCCCAGTGCAGTCCATCGGCAGAGACCTTTTTCCATCTGACTGGAGAGTGGCTGTGGCGTACAGTGTTCCCCTGCTGACTGCCTGGCTCATGTGAGACTTGACATGGTAGCCAGGAAAAGTCCCCCCAGAGACAAGGCTTTCCTCCATCTCCTCCTGGCTGTCTCCTGGACATGGCACATGTGCAACCCCTCCCCCATGTGCCTCTGACAACCGTTGTTGCAGTATAGTAAAACTCATTGGTTTCTCACAACAAGCCAAAAAAAAACCCCAACACCCAAACCTGAACCAAATAAAACAACAAAACAAAACTAGAAAAACATGGATGAGTATAATTAATCTTTAATTTCTCCACTGAGATGCAGTCGCTTACAGCACAAAATAAAATGAGGTAATTATTAGGTCATTCATAGCTGCACTGCATGGCCATCCTGAAGAGAAAAGGAAACAGAACAGCCTCAGACAAACCTCATGAGGAGGTTTAGCTATACCTCAATACCCAAGCTACAGTTTAACTTTGACACTGGCATTCACAAGTATCTCCATAGAAAGTACCATAGTGTCTTTAGTGACCACAGATACGCATTTTATCTAAGGTAAAAGGTAGTGCACACACAGCAGTTGTTAAGAAGTTGAACAAAGGAATGGTTTACACGACCAGATATAACATTTCTGTTTCTATTGAGATTTCTTTAAGTGGTTCTATTTAGCAAGATGAAAAATAGTTACATTATTTCACTATAAGAAGGTAAATTTCTGTATATGAGCTGATATAAATGCCGAAGAAGTTATTCTGTTACATTGTTGCTACACACACTCATATATGCTGTGATGATACACAACACATCCAGTTCGGGCATAAAGATGAAGAAAGATTGTGCAATATTCACAGACAGCATGAAACTAAATGCTCATTTATAAGTCATTTAGGCATTTCCTTCATAGTCTTTTACTCTGTTGCTTTTAGTTCATCAGTGTGATGAGGTCTTTCCCCATGTCTTTTCCTCTCTTGAACGTTTCTCTTTTGAACGTGGTATATTTTCGTATGTGCAGTACCAAAATTGCCTGGTTCTAATGTTCTAATGCAGGATCACTTTGCCTCCTGACTTGCCCACTTGTCCACTTTGAGCTAATGTTAGTAAACATCCCTTAGAAACAATCGCTTTTAATCTTGTCAGAGATGGCTGTGTTGTGAGGGTGAAAATTATTTATTAGCTTAACTTTTCATCCATGCATAATAGGATGTTAAAATCAGAGATGTTTGCTTGGGGCCATGAGAGGCATCCCACTCTGAGCTTACAAGTATTGAATTTATAAAATGCAATGTATTTAAAATAAACAAGCAGAAAGCAAATGCCAGTTTAAAATTAGAAAAGTCTGGTTTGTGTATTTTCCTCTTTGTGCAAGAAGTTTAAGGCATCTTTTTGATTGCAGCAAAAGAAGAAAAATATGCTGTATATTTGGTGGTTTTTTTATCTCTCTCCTACCTTCGTTAATAATCTACAGAAAAAACCTATGCCATGCGCTTCTTATAGTGAAGACCTTCCCCCTGAATGAGGTTCTCATCATCTTGGTTGTTCAGAATTAACCATCCTCTGTCCTCAGGATGTCCCTTATCAAATTAATTTCTAAAAACTAAAAATATCAAGACAAAGCCAGGCTGAAGACCAAAAGAAAAAGGACACCCAAAACACAATAATGAAAACATCTCTTTGCACATGTACTGCAAGGTAAAGCTGATGTAATTTAGAGATCTCCCCTTCATTCTCCCCAGAAGCATCTGTGGCAGGATGGGAATCCAGGATCCCTCTCTCCAAATATCCACAGAGCAGAAAGAACTTCCTGATTTCTTTGTCTCTTATTCCACTTGAGCTAAATCAGCCAGAGCAAAGGATGTAGGGCAGGTGACAGTTCCCTTAGGACTATCTATGTTACAGTCATCGTAATTGGCAATGAAAGCAGTCAGTGAGTTCAGGCACTTTCAGAGAGACCTCTAAACGTCTCAGTGCTCTCCTTTGTCATCCCCAGCACCTGCACAACAAAAATGGCTACCACAGAAACACAGGTAGGCATCATGGTTCTGAATGCATATGTAATGCAAAATGCAGAGTTGTATACCAGTCTGCTAGATGACAGGCTTGAGTCTTTGGATTGCCTACCAAGTGTTGATGAAAAGCCACACAGATTCTTAATTCAGAAACTCCAATTTTTCCTCTGTTCCTGTGTTCATTTTCTTTATCAGCAGGGGATGACTTACACTTTCATAACTGATTAACATTTTAAAACTGTGAGAGCACTTTGTGTGGCATTTCAAATTATTTAACTCTTTAGCTCTTTGCTGAGCTCCTCTTTGTTTATTTGTTTGTTTGGGGTTTTTTTTCTTTTTCTGCATTGTTTTGTTTTGGAATACAGGTTATGCCAGCATGTCAGCACCTCCAGAAAGTGTTTTGCATTGTGCAGAAGACATTGGGGACATCAGTTACATTAACGAAATTGGGTGGTACAAACAATTGGAAGTTTAGAAGCTTTCAACTCATTCCCTAACCGTCCCACATAGGTGGAGGAAACAGCCTTGTCGTAAGGCTTTGAGAAACCCAACAGATTTCTTAATCCTTTCAAGGTCCTGTTTGTCCTCAAAATAATGTCTTCAATAGGTTGTTCAAAATCAACAGGACCTATCTTTTTCCCCTTAATCTCTTTTTTCTTGTTTTGCCCTCTCTCACATATGATGCATGGGCAAAGCGGAGTCTCACTGGTACACAAAGAGCAGTCTTCCAACTGTGCTTTTTCTCTCAGCCAGTTGAAATTCATCCTAAAGCATGGCTGAGGAATACTATTCACTTAAAAATAAATATGGTACTTGAAGGCATTTTTCTATATCCACAGACAAACATCTAGCTGTAATGTACAAGAGAATCATCTGCAGCTGAGGAAAATTATTAAGCAATGCCGACAGACTTGTCTTTAGCCCATTCACAGTGGCTGCCACCAGTAAATTAAAAAGGCCAACATCTGTTGAAGTCCACTAATTGAGTTGATAAGATGGCTAAAGATACACCAAAAGGATTCAGTTCCAAGGTCATTTGAGTAAGGATAATCCCTACTGACCTTGGTGGAACTTGCATTTGTGTCTCATGACTCCAAGCATCAATGTGAACATTACTCCCCACCACTGTTCTGCAGTGTTCAAGTGGACACTCAACGCTGTAAATATTCGTTGATTTTTCTTCTTACTATGTTTCAGCAAACAGAAGTCCAGTAATAGGAGAGAGAGTTAAGAGTTTTCCTACTCCCTTGTAGTTAAGAGTGCAGAAACAAAACTGCATTCCTAGTTTTCTACAATATATTGCAATGAAAATGGGCATAGGTATCCTGTTTTCCATACGGTATCCATAGGTTGCCTGTTTCAGGAATTCAGAAAATATATGAATGACCCAGTAGTGAAGGACACGAAGGAATAAAAGACAAGAAAGACACATTTTGTCTGCATTTGAAGTATTGATTTCCAAACCTGCCTTTCTTCTAACTTCTGCTGCTTTCCCTAATTCTGCTTTAGCTAGGATTCATTCCACTAGTCCCAGATTTTCCCACAGGATTCCTTGGATTGGAGATTTCTGTTGGTCCTGTTGCTGTACTCAGTAACAGGGTCATTGATTTTAGAGTGTATTCCTATAAGTGATTTGGTAATGACCTGCTACCACTCTTCAGCACAGGTTAACCAGCAGGCATGGTAAAGAGAAATTCTTTACAGTCATGCCAATAGAACAAACTAAAACAGAAAATGCAAAACACTATGGAGAACCAATCAGAAATGTATTTAGAGTTCTCAAAGCTCACATATACCTCCTGAAAATGTAACTGTATTACAATTAGTATTAGAAAGAAATCTCCTTCAGTTTTACTCTTTTCCCTGTAGGCAATAGACAGCGCAGGACATTTCAATCACTTATCTTTGTTACGTTAAATAGCATCAAGCAAGAGAAAGAGGAAATAGAAAAATTGTGCTAGTAGTATTGGAAAAGCTAGTGCCTTAAAAAGTCTTGCAATATCTGAACATCATGATTATTTCTGAAAAGACTAGTTGTTTATTATTTTATCTTATAATTAGTATTCTGAAATATTAGTTGCTTTGCAAACATAAGTACCTCTTTTTGACAATTTATTAACTGGTGAAAACAGCACTTTTTAAGGTTTGGAGGCAGGTAATTTACAGCTTTTTGTAGGGGAAATGGAACCAGAGGAAAGAAAAGTTGGAATGCTTCATCTGCATTTCTTCACCCTTTCTTTGAAGTTTCCTGATAGTATTCAGGAACTATTTCCCTTTTCTAATGTTCTTCCGCCAGTCGTATTTTATTTAATTATCTTGGTTGCCCGTTGTAAATAAAAAGTAAGAAACCTGCCAGTTCCCTTTGATCATGGTTGTGTTCTTTTCCCCAACAAAACTTACACACAGAGGGGTTTTGGTTTTTTCTTTCTTTCAGAGGCGGAAAGCATTCCTCATTAGAAAGAGCAGATGCATCCTATCATAAAGGGTTGGGGGGTTGTAGATTCTTTCAAGTAGTTTCCTTTCTCTCCAGGTACAAACTGTTTAATCCCCAATCTTTGTCAGTGTTCCAGAGTGTTCTCATATTTAGAATATATTGTCACTGGAAGCTCCAGGCAAGCCATGTGTAAAAACAGAAAAACATATTAAAGCATAAAACCTAATGAAGACACAGTGCAAATATTTCTCATAACCATTGCCCAGATTACTTCCTCAGGGGAGTCAGACTACAGTAGTTACACCAGGAAAACAGGCACACTACAGGTGGGTTCCACAATTCTTCCTTCATCCCTCTATGGAACAGAAACACAAAACCCAACAAAAATTCTTCCTTTAGCTTTCTGGTAATTCTAATTTGTTTGAAAAAAGATATAAATCCATATTCCTTTTCATGCTGATTCATATTTTGAAAGTTTTTTCTAGACTCCTTTAACTTTTCAATTTAAACATTTTCTGGGGACATATATATCAATTATTTTTAGAGTTTACAAAAAACAACAGTGCAAATATTGCAAGCATTTATTAAACACAGGACTGGAAAAATACACTGAAATTACTTGTCATACAAGATCTTGAAACAAGGGAAATCTTGTACTCTACTCAGAAAACATTTTCTTGAAGTTTGCATATATCCCCTTTCCTCTCCTTGTGAAGTTTTAAAGTTACACACACACATACATTTGCCTGAAGCCTTATGAAACTGAAATGTCAAGTGAGAGTTGCTTTATATCATGTTCTGTCAATCAAAGTAAGCGAGGCTTTATGCATCTGTTGCTAGTATATTGGCACTTTTTGAAGAGTGTTTCGAAGGGAGCGAGAATAAATAAAGATCCTTCAGGCACTTTCTCATTTATGGATGAGGAATCAAAGCAGTCTGAAACTTCATTTTCAGCCTGATACCCTGAAGATTGTTGGCTGATAATTCTGGATGGAACAGCTTATCTGGGAGGATTAGGGAGAACATGGACTTCCTATTACTGCTGGCTTCAGCCTATTCAGCTGGGCAGACTCTGTCACACATTATCTGTGCCTTTACATATGTCACTAATCTTATCTATATCTTTTCAGCTTCTTCTGGTGGAGCTGTGGTTTCCTGTGCCTAAATCTCCCATTTCTTCATTACACCAGCTGTATAGGCATTAGCCTTCTCTAACAGCCTTTCTGCACCATGTCATTCAGTAATGGCTAGCAATGCAAAGGTNGAAGAATATAGCACAAAAGAAAGAAGTCTTAGAGTCTTCTGAGAGTCCCTGCCCTTTTCAAATTTCATAGGAAAGCCCTGTTCTCACAGCTGCTCTAAAATACTTACCTGGTTTCATCTGGCTCCCTGCTTGCCAGCTAAGTTTCATCCTTTCTCTCCTATTCTGCTTTTGACTTTCAGCCTTCCTGCCACACCTCCACTCTGGTGTCCTCTTTCCTTTCTAATTAATTTTCTGCTGTTTCTTCATCTCCTTCAGCCATTTTAAACTTCCTCATTCCCCATTACTATAATAAAAATGACAATAAATGAATTTTTAAAAGTGAAGGAAATGAAACTGCTGAGATACTACTTTACGCTTTTATTATCCCACTAACTTCTTTGACTGTGGGGGTTTTTGGGCAGGGACTGCTCTTACTGTGTGTTTTCCTTGTGCCTAGTACATATCAGAAAAAAAAAAAGAATAATGATAACTCAGTCCTTATCTTGATGACTTTTTTGGGTACTATCAGAATGCAAACTAGAAAAACACATCACTGACCTCTGACTACTAACTCCTGCAATAGTACTATCTGACACTTTATTTCTTATTAGTAACTCAGCCAATTTCTTATTTAATTAATTTTAATTACATTTAAGTAAAACTTAAAACATTTTAAAGCAGTGAAATTTTCCTTCCTGTTTTTGCTGCCCTCGCATTTTGTTTTACTTTAAATTGCCAAGTTATTAGGGACTTGTATCTTGTCTGTTCTCTCGAGGTTGGAACAATAAGCTTTATCTGAAACTGACAAACATAATTTCTCCTCTTCATAAATAAGTGCCTTGAATGTTATGGTTTCCCCACTCCTCCACCACAAGTGCAGTAAAGGCCATGTCATTTAACACAGACACATTTTCAGTGACAAGCAAAAGCAAGAAGTGTAATGTCTATCCCAGAGCTATACAATTACTGCTGAATTATATAGATGAGACAGACACAGAGAGTTTTCTTAGCTTCAGCATTGATGGCAACTGTAGGAAATGATGTCTTGTAGCAATGGTAGATTTTCTTTACTATTTGCATTATTTCAGAGATTTGGAGAATCTGCTCACCGTGGATCCTGCAAGAACTTCTGGTTTTCTGCCTGCACAAGGCATTCATGGTCTCTTAAGGATGGAAGGAAGGATTTCATTTCAGATGCTCCCTTGGAAATTGTTTTCACTCTTCTAATCGAGTTGACTTGTTCTTCCCTACAGTCCTGTACACAGACTTTTTCAACAAGCACTAGGATCAACTGAGCATTTGGTATACAGTTCATTTTGCCCATGCAAGTTGTGCCTTTCACCAGTTGGACAAGNGTTTTTGAGCAAATCCACTTGATAAAATAAAATCAGCCCAACAACAGGGTATCTCTGCAGTCATTAAAAACAATGGAAGTAGGCAATTTGGGGGCAGGTTTATATGCTGGAAGGGTCAAAAGTAGTTTGTAACCAGGAGAACCAAAACATCAGCTCCAGAATTGATCTGAAGCTTCTGCCATTGCTAATTGGTGTTACAAATTTAGTGGTGTTCATAANTATCAGAAAAAAAAAAAGAATAATGATAACTCAGTCCTTATCTTGATGACTTTTTTGGGTACTATCAGAATGCAAACTAGAAAAACACATCACTGACCTCTGACTACTAACTCCTGCAATAGTACTATCTGACACTTTATTTCTTATTAGTAACTCAGCCAATTTCTTATTTAATTAATTTTAATTACATTTAAGTAAAACTTAAAACATTTTAAAGCAGTGAAATTTTCCTTCCTGTTTTTGCTGCCCTCGCATTTTGTTTTACTTTAAATTGCCAAGTTATTAGGGACTTGTATCTTGTCTGTTCTCTCGAGGTTGGAACAATAAGCTTTATCTGAAACTGACAAACATAATTTCTCCTCTTCATAAATAAGTGCCTTGAATGTTATGGTTTCCCCACTCCTCCACCACAAGTGCAGTAAAGGCCATGTCATTTAACACAGACACATTTTCAGTGACAAGCAAAAGCAAGAAGTGTAATGTCTATCCCAGAGCTATACAATTACTGCTGAATTATATAGATGAGACAGACACAGAGAGTTTTCTTAGCTTCAGCATTGATGGCAACTGTAGGAAATGATGTCTTGTAGCAATGGTAGATTTTCTTTACTATTTGCATTATTTCAGAGATTTGGAGAATCTGCTCACCGTGGATCCTGCAAGAACTTCTGGTTTTCTGCCTGCACAAGGCATTCATGGTCTCTTAAGGATGGAAGGAAGGATTTCATTTCAGATGCTCCCTTGGAAATTGTTTTCACTCTTCTAATCGAGTTGACTTGTTCTTCCCTACAGTCCTGTACACAGACTTTTTCAACAAGCACTAGGATCAACTGAGCATTTGGTATACAGTTCATTTTGCCCATGCAAGTTGTGCCTTTCACCAGTTGGACAAGGCTATTTCTCAGCTCAGGGAATCCAGTGTTTCATCAGGCGCACTTGAACCCCTTTATGATACATACCGTGTGAAGAGCTATATAAAGAATCTCTTAAATACTTAATTTATAGTCAGCCCTTGTCTCAATATGTGTCATTTACGAAAGGATAACATGTGGCATGTGGACTTGTCATTAGCCCAAGGTAACACAGGTTGTGACTTCAAATTCTGTTCTCAGCCCTGCTACAGAGTTACTACATGACCTTGCACAAATCACTTAACCTTTATATGACTAATTTTATCCATCTATAAAAGGGGGATAGTAAAATTTCTAGCTACACACAGCAGGATGATGAGAATTAATTAATGCTGTTGAAATCCCTGAGAAAGAAGACTATATACAGGGCCTAATTCCACAAATATTCACTCTCTAACTCTCTGTCTTGAGCAGCTACTTCTAGCCAAGCAAAATTAGTGTAAAAACCGACCATCTGGATTTATTAGAATTGTTCAGATTCACTGTGCTTAGATATGAAGCTCACCCAAAACATTCTACAGAATCAATACAAAAGAAAACCCAAGTGACCATTATGAATATTATTTGAATATCTACATACAAAGAGTATAACCATGCATGTGCATTTAGAATTTCATAGCAGGGGCTCTAAGTAGCATATGCAAAAATTGACATCTGATTAAAAGTGCCTATGTGTGTTACTAGAGCTGCAAGCAACCAGCAGGTGAGCAAATGCCCACGTGCATGTGGGAGAGACAGAGTGCGCACTGTTCATGTAGTTCTTCAGCTTCCTTTTTTCAAGATTTGACCCTAAAACTTCACTTCTTATAGATTGTGAACCGATTTTCCAAAAATAAAACTGATAGGATTTTCATTAGAAAACTCAAGTTGGAAATGTGGTATCATGTCATCTACCGATAACTGGAACTTTATGGTATATGACTATTATAAAAAACACAAGAAAAATGAGCTAGCTAGTATCTATGTCTAGTAGTTGGGATGAGGGGGGACCAGTGGAGCAAAGGTGACCAACCTCACTTCCCTATGCTACTAGCATGCTGATTGACAGTGGGCAGCCCAAATCAGTTCTAAACCAATTTCAATTCCCACATATTCACACATAACAAAATCCTTATATGACACAGAACAACCAGTCTTCAATATTCTGATCTGTTGTTTACTTAAGCATGCATGGATCTGCTCAAAACAATCACTTTATTTCTTTTTACCATTAAGGCAGAATTTTCAAGTTACTATAATTGTTGCAAACTTCATCAGATGAACAATATATTCATATTCAAGCCTGAAAGCTACAGTACTGTTAAGAAGGCAGAAAGAACCAATCTTGTCTGTAGGTATCAGTAATATAATTGTGTTATCCTAGACTAGCAACAAACCAAGAGATTAAAGGTTCAAGATCATGTGTGGTGTAACCTAAAGTACTCCATGGCAGGCCCTTACTCTAGTGCACTTTCAAATTAACCTCAGAAGATTCTTCATCATAAGGAAAAATGAATTCTTTATGCAATGGAAGTGATTAACCTTGAACCTTCAAAGTCAAAATTATCAGAAGGTGTGCGTGTGTGGGGGGGAGAGATTCTGAATCTCCAAGGTGTTTGAAAACTGATACATGATTGAGAAAATAAACAAAATGAATACAACTCTCTCCTTCGTCTGCTGCTGCAAAACATTCCAGCATATTTTGCTGTAAAAACCTTTTCTCTTTTAAATGATCAAAGCAGCATGAGATCCAATCAGTTAAACAACTGCAACAAGCCAGAACAACACAAATACACTTAAATGTCCTGTTTACTAAAGATGTTCATTGAAGATAATGATGCACAGGGCCCAGGAGATTTGGAGAAAAATAAGTAAATAGAAATTAAACTCAGCTTAATGATGCCTAGGATAAAGTGTGTAGGGTGGAGGAGGGTGGTGGTTTTTGAGGAATATGCTCAGTGCAGGTAGCTGTGAGTGCAGCTGCAGTAGGAGCTGCAGGTTGAGCTGTGGCAGGTGAGAGCCCTGAGCAATAGGCTGTGAACTGCTGACCCTTTCCATAACAAAGGGCTCGGGGACCTGTGGCCTGGCCAAGTAAGTGGACACTGAAGCATAGCAGGAACAGACGAACCCTGAGTTTTCCTCTCCTTAAACTGTGATGGTGTAAAAGCCCAGGGGATCCTTTGTTCAGGTTCTATTCAGCGGCACCCATCTCAAGCTGTTATTTTTGTTATTTAGTTACTGCACCGTGATTAAATTATTCTAAGGATCAAGATCCCTGAGACTCTGCTGTGAAAGTGTGGGGTCATGCCTGTCAGGAAACCTGTTCTGGCCATGTGAGCGTGGTATCTGCGAAGAGGCCTCAGTCCCAGTTCAGGTTGCAGGGTTGCAGGGGAGTGACTGCCAGAGTGGCTCCTAGACAGTTGGACAGGAAAGTTTCTGTAACAGTTGGTCACACTTTTGTTTTTTGTCTTTTATTAGCACCAAGGAAAGCTTTACACTGCTAAAATAATTTTGCAGCTTACACATTTAAATTAATATAAGCACAGCAGAAGAATATGACAGAAAGGGCTACACACTGCCAAAATAGCTTACCTTTAAGCATACTTTCCCCTAGGTCAGAGAGAAAAAATGTCCTTTTCTGGAAAAATTAAATAATAATAAACTAATAGTAATAATAATGCAACACAGACTTGCTTTCTATAAGAAGCAAGTAAAGCTAAGCCATAAATAAATAAATGCGAGGTATTCTTGGGATGTTTTGGCTTTGCATGTTTGGTGGGTTGGTTTTTGGTAAAATAACCACAGCATATAATTGCATTGACTAATTTCTTCTCTGCCTTCTTTATTTATTCTCTGTCTGGCATTCTTTATTTCCTATATCCCTTGACCCATTTCAAGAAAGGACTTAAGGAGGTGCCAATTATTAAGTCAATGAATCTTTTAGTTGACACACATAAAACATATACAGAAGGTTTTCAGATGTGGTGTCATCTGTGAGGACCTCCCAAGGAGGCACTCACCTGCTGGCCTTGCATTAAATTCTACTGCTCCCACTTCATCATGCTGTAGCCTGGGCTAGTCTTCACAGTCATTCACACTGAGTCACTCAACCTCAAAGTGGCCTTTTTTGACAATATCCAGTACTGCCTCCAAATAAAACACTGCAGCTCTAGAAATTCCCCTTTTTCCTAAATGCACTGTTTAGGAGAGCTGTTCATCTCTTCTTGTCTTTCTGTTGCTCAGGTTGTTTTGCAGTCTTATCTCCTGTATAAACCTGACTTTTAAAATTTAGCTTTTAAAATGGCAGGAAACTCAACAATTTTGTGCACGCAGGTAGTGCTCAGGAGACTTTTGACATCATGAGGCCTATAATATGGACCTACATTGTCTCTCCTTAGGTAAGGTTCATTTTTAGAACTTCATTATTAAAACCTCTAATAATTTTAAAGGGATTTTCCTGTTCAGTTCTGATGTAGTCTTAGCAGCAAGCCTTTTATAGTATGGTGATATGCAGTTGATGGGAGGGTATGTTGTTTTTAATACTCTCAGGTGTATTCTGACATGCTTCCCATTTCACACAGTGAACCAGAGAATACAGGTGGTGCCTAACCTATTTTTAATCTTAAAATAACATTTTCTTAAGTTACAGTCCATCTTAGTGAAAATTAGTTTATTTGAAATGATCATTCATATATGTGCATGTACCTTGAATCCAAAATTACTAAGACACATTTCTGTACCATTACATATCTATTTTCAAATGCCTGATTTTGATAAGTGGGGCTTATTTCCCTTATCATGAGTCAAATAGCAGGATTACTGAGAGTGGAACAAGATAAAGGTGATTCACCCCACCTGAGTGGGGTGAATGCTCTCATTCACTTTGTAAGCATTTGGTTTTTATAAAGGACGTTAATTAAATAAATACATCTGAATGAATGAATGAGTAAGAGACCAATACACCCTGTGCCTGGCTATACTATACTAGGAACTAGCACTTAGCTATGTCAGCTAGGAAAAATGACTTTTCACACCTAGTGCTTCTGGATGTATCTAGAAATGTGGCTTGCATCTATCTTAGTAAATGCTAACAATGCTGGAGTGATCCCAACTCCAGGATCTTGTTGTCATTGACAGTAAAATGTTATAACATCCTCAATAGACACAAATGACCAATAACAAAACACTCAACACAACAGATCAATACTTATAAGCCGCTTTCTAGTATCTCCATCTGGTAACTTACTAAATGTTTGCTTTAGGGTTTGTGTACACACTTTAAACATCTTCCCAAATGTCTAAATGGACTTTTTCCCCCACTACCTATATATTTAAAAAAAAAAAGTGGAGGATTTTTTCCTGACTCTTCCTAATTTGTAGATTTCACAAGTCACATTTCTGAAGAACAGGTGTTTGCATGAAAAATTCTATGTGTTCACAATTAAATGCTCTAAAAATACATATTTTCATATTCAGTATCACATTTTATTTCCTAGTCACTAATATTGGAGGTAAAGCAGTATAATTTTTTGTGTGTTTTACAAAAAAGGGTGATGCCATTCTGTTAAATCCATGCTGTATTTCCTATCAGAGTGTAACTATGTGCAGGTTTTCTTATTAAAAAAACTAATCCTTAAAGTGATCTGCTGGACTTCTTCTCTCAAGAGACCCATCTAAAAAGGCTGTCTATCCCCCAGTAAACCCTTTTCTAGTCTGGAAAATACAATAAAATACAATCACTTCCTATAAAGAGATTAGGAAATTATGTAGTCAGACTTTTAGTGGTGAAACTGCTATTGTGGAAAGCAATCTAATGGAAGGATGGTTAAGTCTGAAAAGGCAACAATTGTATATGCCACTGTTTAGATATTTTTTAAAAATTGCCAAAATATGTATTTTATTAATCACAGTGCAGTCACGTGCTTTCGATAGGGATTATCTATGCAGGTGTATCTTTACGATATTAGGATCCATAGGAAAGTTCCCAGCTACCTTTACATATATAAGCCCCAGTACGTTAGGGAAAGTTTCACCAGAAGCAAATAGCCCAACGCCCTGTATGAGAACAATGCATGCCCTCAAATCAGGGCTCAGTAGAGATAACAAGACTTCTACATGTGAGTAAATTAATAGTATAAAATTACAAGGATGATTAAGATAAATTAATATTTTTATACTACTTCTTCCTACTTGCATTCTTTTTACTTGATATCAGGAAGCCTGGATAGTCTTCACCTCTGTTGTTGGAATCATGTGCACTGGGAAGAAATTAAGCTATGTGTTCTAAGAAGCATTAATCTATGTGAAATACTAGTATGTCTTTGGACTAAAGCAATAAAACAGAATACCACAGATCTATTGGAAATATAGATTTGCTTTAACTGCTGAATAATTGTTAGTTCAGGAAATAAACATAAAATATGTAGAATCTTGCAAATTCATGAATATATTTTCATAGGCAGAAATGCCATGACCAAAAAAAAAAAAAGATGCAGCAGGCTTGGTGAATTTTGTTGAATGTTTGATGGGTTTACAGATCTTTTATCTTAACACTTACTACAGTTTGAAACTGGTGAATAATTCACAGTGAATATTTAATCAGACACATGTTGCCTTCTTTTTGCAAATAGCTCATAGTTTTCCAGATTCATTTGTTATTTGAAATAATTTTTCTTAAAGTAACCATTAACCATGTAGATTAATCCAAAACCAATATGCAAGTATTTGGCAACTTCGTTGAACTGGTTAGTTGTGATGAGCCAGATGAGTCACAAGGTATTCTTTCTATTCATGCAGTAGAAAAACAAGCATATACTTCTGAAAGAAATACTTACAAATGTGACATTTAGGTTTTAGTGAATTCCCCTGCATGTGATAGGGGAGCATGTGTTCTATGACCATTTGTGCCAGTAAAAGGCAATCATTCAAATGTGTGTAGAAAGCAAATACAAAAGGGGATTGTCATTATCACATAGCCAACACAATATACAATCTCATTTTTAGACAGGCGAATGAGTTAACAATATGCTGTTGGTAGGGCAAATAAGTGACATTGAGGACACAAAGACAATCCCAGGGGCAGATATTTACATATTATTTGTCCATGTCCCCTTTTTGTAATTGTTTGACACTGTTGGGTACCTTTTGTTAAGACGAAAAATAGTTCCTAGGCAGTAGCAAACTAGGCTGATGACAGTAGCAACAGCCATCCAATAGTCATCCTCAAAATTGATTTTGTTCCATGCTGTGCTATCTAACCATTGTCCTCAGGGTTGCTTGAGGAGGTGAAAATCACTTCTCACTTTGTAATATACTACTTCTATGACAACGGCTAAAAGGACTTGTGTCACAGGACCTGTTGAGGGGGCTTTAAATAAGTGGAGGATCCTTCTAACCAGGGAAATCTTATGTATCAATATCCAATTAATTTATATCCATTTTACATACTGGATGCAAAATTACAGTAATTGAGCTTAGAAGCTGGCATCGGTTTTCACAGAATAGTAACATACTGAATTATCTACAAGATTAATAATTTTTCCCTTCCTGGCACATTTACTAAGCAACTGATGCAAAGTGGATAATCATCATTGTTCTCTTTACATGGATCAGCTTCTCATTCAGTCATACCTTATACCTAACAGCTAGTGGGTTTTGCCCATATTGGAAATGGTGAACACCACAGAGTATGCTGTAATGAGCCAGCTGTGCATAAACAGAGATTAGGAATACAGAGATACCTTAGTCAGCTGTGCCTGAATTTTATCTAGACACTTGTCAAAACTGGTTTTGCTAGTTCTTCTTTCCTCCACATAGTACAGCTTTCCTCTCCATTATACTAAAAGCATGTGACCGTCACATGTGTTCAGTCCAGACAAAGAATAGAAGTATGACAATAGCAGGTGCTAGTATTAACACATTTCAAAAATCCATTGTTGGCAGAAGTACAAGCATCTTGATTTACAGAGGTATTTGAAGTACTGTCATTCGATTTCAGAGGGAATTAAGTACCTGACCTGTTTAGGCATTTAGATAAATCTTACTAAACACCCATCTTCACCTCTAGGCAGCTAAATAGCTCTGTGTGTTTGATTTACAGAATTTAAAAGAGGTTGCTGAGGCTTTAACTCAAGTCTGCCAGCACATTAAATACACATGCTAGGCAGCATAAGACTCTGCAAAATAGTTAGAAAGTATTAGTTACATAGGCTATTATCTTGAATCTTTATCTCCAGGGGTTCTTGGAGGGTAAAAGAATTTTACCTCTCAACAGAAGTGGCAAAACCAAGATTAGAGTGTCCAAGAGAAGGGAACAGAAACTGCAAAATCTTTTCTCAGCCATACCAAACCCAGTGGTTCTCTTGCCTGTAACTGAACTACACTACTAAGCATGTGGTTGAATAAACATCAGCCAAACTTGAGCATGTTACAATTATTTGGGGATTTCTCGTTAATGACTATTGTGCAGACCACCCAGCTGCATGTGTAGTAGATCTGTAAATATCTCTGTAGTGTGTAGATCTGAAAATATCCCTGTGTGTAGTGAAATTGCAGTCATTAGGACCACAACAGAATACCATTTCCCTAGGACTGGCTACACACCCAGTGAGTGCCTCATTCCCCTGGTAAGGAGAATGGCTTTCAATCAATTCCTCAAAAAGGGAAAAAAAAATAAGAAAATAAAAAGCAGCTGCAGTGTGCACATGGCATAAGCCGTTCACTAAGGCAAGGCATTACAGTGCAGTGTTGTGCAGGCTGTTAAAGGAAATCTGGTACTTCGGTGATAATGTGTATATTCATTCAGTATAAATGACTAAGTTCAAAAAAACGTACAGTGAATCATGGTTGCAAGGCCAGACTTGCTTTGATTAACTACACTAGTATAATGAAATCCAACAGAGCAATCACTGAAACATTTAGCTCCAAATGTAAATCTTCTCTAACTCTGAAAAAAACATGTTAGGCAATGAGAGGGTGTATATAATACAGCTATATTTCACATAATGAAAGTGGAAGCTGTTGGAAAAAAAAGGGAATGTTAAAAAGTTGTTATGCTATGTTTGGCAAGAATGAGCAATTCTGAATATGTCAGTCATGATAATCCAACAAATTTGTATTCTGAAGGTCAATAGAAGCATCTTCTATAGTGGTGCAATAGTTACACCAAATACAAAATAAACATTTATAAGACATTTTCAAGTCTTTATACGGTACCACAGTGTGTCGTAGGGAATTAATCTCAGCTTTACATTAAGGGCATAGACTGATCAATGTAACACAATTGTATTAAAAATGTACTGATACAATCCATGGCACTCTCATTTCAGCAAGACCATAACGTTGAATTCCCATATCTCAGACTTGTCTTAACTGTAGAGATGAAAGGTGTCTTTTCTACCACGAGGTAGAATGTGCTCTGTCTTCAGAAAACCTACTGTTCCACTACGAGCATGATGATTTCCTCATATGGTTACTGGTCATGCATCTGGACACTAAGGTATGTAATTTTTCCAAGGAAGCTTATCTGCCAAGTGCCATTAATGCCAATGAAAGATAACCTACACCAGTGGGAAACCTAGACCTGTGGAATTTTTCTCAATAGACAACCCAAAATGTCACAGTTTTTCCATATATCATCATTTACCTGCTGTTCTGTCCTTTTTACCTGTGCAGTTGATTACAGTCCAAGACAACAGTTTTTTCAGTGGTCAGTAGAATTTCTGTGAGCATAAAATGCAGAACATGGATAAATGGAACAACACAACCAGCAGGAAAATCTTTTCCTTCTAAGGTTGTGTGCCCAGAGAATTTAGTGGGGAGAGGCCAGAGAGCAAAAATTTTGATGAGGAACTCTGCTGTCACTGTGAGAAACTAAGGTTGAAGGCAGCAGTGCTGGTTGTTGGGATGTGCTCCAGGCTGCATGTGGCCAGGGCAGGGAGTTCCTGGAGGACATACCACAGAAACACAGCATTAGGGGAGCATCTTAGGTCATTTTCTGGTACTTCTTCTGTGCTAAGAGAGGGAGAGGGTTCCTCTACCTTGCTCTTCCAGCATTTCCACCACCAAGTTAAAATACTGGGCTTGTCATGAAATAAATGTGCTCTATTTACATGTTACATACAGACTACAGATTATCTCACATAGGGAAATTTGATGTTACTGCTATGGGCATGATCAGATTTGCTGAGAGTGGATTCAACTTCCTCCAAGTCAGTGAAACTCTCCTCACATCCACTGGATCTAAGTAAGACCTACAGCATTCAGCACTCCAGTATTTAAACTGATGTGGAGCTTGATAGACTGAAAGTGCTTACATGAAGCAGTCACAGAGAACTTTACAATAGTCACTGTAAAATCCATATGGTAAACCTTGGTGATCCAGACTGCTGTTATACAATATTACAGCACTTGCTCTAAAACAGGACACAGCATACAGAAGATTTCTTCAAAATTATTCTGTTTAAAGAAGTGAAAGACTGAACAAAATTCCTCTTTCACCAATAGAATACTGCATTTCATGCAACAAGCCATAGCTCTCCCAGCTGTTGTGAAGACTACTACATATTGTTAATTTGAAGGTGTATGTGCATATTAACTTGCAAGATTCAATAGTCTTTGTCATGGTCCAAAGGCCTTAATATAACATCAGGAGGCCTCCTGATATAACAGGAGGCCTCACACAGTGAGTAGAGTGAGTGATGGTTGAGATGGAGTGAAAATTTCTAAATCACTTTTCAGTGATTAAGAGGTGATGAGGCTCTACTGGAAAGGAAGGACAATTTTTTAGGATTATTGTTTTCCAAACAGTAAATCATCTTTTTACAATGAAATACAATAATGGACTCAAGAGACAAAAAAAAATGTTTTAACTTGTTTGGAAATCACAGTCAACCTCCAAGCCCCAGTGTCCATAGACAGACACTGAAATCTATGTTCTAACACCAGCATGGGTATCCTGATCAAGGATTCTCATTCACTGTTGCCATAAATTTCTTTCAAAGCACTGACTAGTAAATGGAAAACATACTGCTTAGTGCTCCTAAAATGACTGTAAATTTGTGGTTTGGTTTTTCTTCTTTCCAATTATCCTAGTCAATAGGGAGCTTGAGCCTGAAAAGAACTAAACAGTTATTCTCCCAAACCTCTGCAGACAGAATTGTACAACTTCACAGCATAGGCAGAAAAATGAATTTACTTTGAAAGTATCTTTTCCTTAGAAAATTTTGTAAAATGGCACTGGCTACAAAATTATTTGTACCTATATGTTAAGTTCAGTGCCATCACTGGTTGCAAAACATTAGAAAAATTAAACACAATTTTGTCTGTTCCACACTTTGAAGGACAGATATTCTATATCACATGGAATTTTAAGCAGGTTTTGCAAAGTTTCCTTGACCACCAAATGTTCTCTGATTTTTGAGAGTGCTGTGTGCATGTGTTGCCTTCCCATGAGCAGGAAAACCATGGGAGCAGATTCCCCAGGACTGGGAAAATAAGACAGTCAAGGAATTCTTACACAGACTGAGTGATAGCCAGCTCTCCTCAATGAAATGTTTAAGCATGTGTATAAGTAAGAGAATAAAGCTTGGATGTAAGTGCTCTGCATGATTTGCAAATGCCACAAGGAGGGTAGGAAGACACTTTCTTTTTGTTCATTCAAATGTTTCTTGGGGCATGCGAATGTTATTTGTTAGAAATGAAGCAAACCAACTCGGCCAGGCTGTTTTAAGAATTTGATTAGTCTGTTTCTAAACTCTAAAGGATTTCCAAACCTGCCTCTAATTTTTATAAATGGGAGCATATGATGAAACTGAGCTGCCTCCATCCTAACCATAGAGTTGAGTCGGAACATACATCACATTCTTTTTACCAGAGGGGAAAGCTGGGACCACACACAGTCTTCCCAGCCCCTCCTGCAGAAGTGTGTCCTGCAGAGACCTCTCCTGGCAAAGCTATGGAAGTCATGCTGGGCTCCTTTCCTCCTTGGCCACGGTGAGCCTCTGCTCAATCTTCTTATTGCTGAAAGACAGGACATTTTATTTTTTTTTGTGTGTGACCCGTTATTCCCAGCTCCCTTATGGAGCAATTTCTACCAAATCACAATGGTTGGTTTATTTCTAATGGTAGTTGGTGATAATGGACAACTCTAGATTGCAAGTTTACATAAATCAATCATATTCTGCTATGTCCGTTACATAGATTATGCCTGATACATTCTTTGGCATGTACGCCAACCAGTGAAGACTGAAAATGTATCAATATTTAAAAATTAAAAAAATACATGATGAAGTTTAGATCAGAGGATTGCAGCATTTTTGAGGTAGAGCACAGCTGAATTAGTGCTTTCCAATTTTATACTGACAGCAGATTAAAGCAGTGGTAAAAAATGTCCCAGCAGAATAAAATATCTGTGATAAAACTTGAAGAGCCCCAATGGTGGAATAACCTTATATCAGGCACTAATTTATGGAGTAAATTTTAGAATACATATTAGGGGGAAAAAAATCAGCATGAGAGATTTAAGTAAGTAACACTGTCTTCTGCCAGTAATACACACAGTTCCCTTGAGTGATTATGCCAATATCTGCAGCATTGGGACTAGTCACCTATTAATCAGGTGGAGAAAACCTTCACATCTCTTCTGTGAAGAATCATGAACTGGAGAACTAAATGCAGGCAAACAGATCCAACAACTTTATTCTTACAGCAGAGTGACATAAGCAAATATAAATCCCAATAGTGTTATTATAATGCCTGCTAAGCTAATTGAGAACATATTCATTTGCTTCAACTAAATAAATTACTGTTACAATTATATGACCCCAAGGTCATCTCCTTTAGGGATGTCTAGCACTTGAATTAACTATTCAACTTTTCACAGTAAGTGGCCTCAGCCAATCAATGCCAAATAAATACTACTGAAATATGCATTTAATTATCCTAACACTTTAGCTTCTAAACCCTTTTATTTGCTAGCAGTATTTTTGTTTGCTAATTTATTCTGGAAGGGTGAGAGTTTTCTGAGTCTAGTCCAAGCATCATCTTTGTAAACTCTAATCCCAAAAGAGATCACAGCCAACCATCAGAGATAGAACTGGTTACAAAGAGATACTCATTTGATATGGTCGAACAAAAATTTTTATTTCAAATCCTTAATATTGTTGGTTGCAAGAAGAAAACATAGACAGAAAATTTTTATGACATGAGCCTCCAATGTGCTTTGTCTGGTTAGCTAAGGACAAAATGCCTCTTCTAAAAAAGAATCCATGTTTTGCCAAACTCAGAGTTACTACAGATGAATTAAAACTGAAATTTAAAATGTCAGTGAGCTCACTACAAACTTTTATTTTTGAAATTATATTGTACAATTTACACATCAACTAAAGCCTGCTACAAAAACCATTAAAATATAAGTTCTTCTGAAAGCTAAAAGCTGCTTTCCATCCTCCTGACTTGTTAAAACTAATCCTAATGAATCTTGGGTTTGTGAAGCCTAGGCCCATGCCTATAAACCCCGTTTAAGTCCCTTACATAGGTACCGTGTTGGACTCTTCTACTGGAGCACATCGTCCCTCAAGAAACACACAGTTTTTATTTAGGCTTCTCACATTATGTATTAGTCCCTAGAAATAAGAAAGCTCCTGTCCATTCTTCTGTAAATTGGAGTAGAATTAAATTTGCTGTTTATTTGCACCACTGTAAATTAGAGGTCAGCTTGGTCCTGCATATAGAATAATCCCCGCATAACTAAAAATGACTTCTCTTTTACTCTTGTACCCTTTTCTGGATTTTGCATGGTTTATCATGTAAATAAACAAACATATCCAACTGCAGTATAAAAAGACTCTAATTTTGCAATTACTTGTAATGTACTTTTCATTAATATTAATTATTTTAAAGAGAAGAATAAAAGTGATGACATCCTGCAGACTAGTAGCCTTCATACCTTCAGAAAAAAAGTGTTTCGTTAATTTTTAAACAAGAGGCATTCCTTATTATGCTTTCTGTGGCAAGACTGACTTTTTTTGTAAATTATGACCATAATTAGGCCTCTCATAATGAACACTACTATTACTAAACAGTACAATTTATATAATGTCTCCATTCTAGGAGACTTTGCTTTTTTATTGAGAAGAAAATGCAGATAATGACTGAGATTATAGTTTAATGTTATTATTTTCAAGGATATTGCAAAAAACATATATAGACTATATTAATCTTTAACAAAAATTTAATCAGACTGTGTCTGTTTAGCTAGAAAAAGAACTGAATTATTTGTCCTGACTCTAATGCAATGTTGATGTTTCTCCTAGTTCTAGAGAAATGTACAAATTAAGTTATACCCAAGTGATATTTTTACACAATGTAAAACATTTCTGTGTCATTCATGTACTTAATTTAAGTCTGGCAGAACTATGTATAGACAAGAATTATTTGAAACTGCTACTAGGCAAATAAGGAATGTCTTCACACTTACTTCCAGCTTAGGGAAGCCTTTTATTCAACTGCAAATACAAACTATTTGCAGCTTTATCTGTGGAGATCTTTGGAGATGGCCTGGTCTGGAAGTCATCATAAAATTGTTATCAAAGAAAAGGATTTTATCTACATTTGTTCTTGTTTTTCCAAGCAGAGGAAAAGACTAACATGACACAGGTGACCACTTCTAGAACTAGCATTCTAAACATCAACACCTGAGATTTTGTGCAAAAAGGTACCTAGAGAATGCTTATGGTTTGCTTATAGTATTTTCTGAATATTTTCAGCTGAGTTCAGAAGGGCTTCATGAAACAAAAAGAGGCAAATTTTGCTGAGTTTAAATACTGTTCAGCTAATGGCAGCCCCTAGGAAAATGCTGATTTAGCCACAGTTCACACGTGGCGCATTTTCTTGCTGTTTCCCTGATTAAATATGCGAATGCATATTGCTATTTCTGTTGTAAGATAGTTTGCAAAATTACACAGATTTAGTTTGGTTTTTCGGTAGTGCCTAAACAACTTTGGATCAAAAGCATTTCTCGTATTGCAAGGAATCTATCCTTCTAAGTTATCTTAAGGATATGATAACATGATTTATGAAATCCTGCTGAAAACATTTGTTCTGCAGCTCTATTATTTTTTCTCACCACGATTTTAGTGAAAAGCAACATTATTAGAAGAACAAAGCAGTGTGATTTGGAGAGAACCTTATAGTACATGAATTTGATTCAAAGTGGCATTTTAAAGTTATACCCCAGGCTTGCTGAGCTTTTGGTCAAGCTGTGCAGGTCAGATTATGTTTTGTAACATCAGGAAGTCAGAAGGGGCAGAGGAGAGGGCTTTCCATCATCTCCAGAGGGCTTTCCATCATTTGCAGTCTAAACATATGCCTTATGATGACATTAGATTAGATTTCAATCCTTAAAAAACTGGAGGTGAACAGATATTTTTTATCTAACTGGACCTTTGCAGGTGTTTGTAAAGAGGCTCAATAAATATCTGTAGGAAAAGAAAAACAAACCAGAAATTGCTGTGGAAGGAAAAGACGTTTGGTTTTGAATGAGAAAAATTAAAACAGAATGTTTTGTTTCAGGCCAGCTCAGCCCAAATCAAAAAGTCATGATCTGACAAACTGAAAAGAAGCTTTTTATTTCACATCAGTTTGACATTAACCAATGTCTGTCTGAAGTGCTTTATGTTCCATGATATTTGTTGTTCTTTGTGCTGGGGATCTGAAAGCATGTTTCAGCTGTCAAATCTTAGTACATGTCCTAGCCCTGTCCTAATAAACCTTGTGTGTACATCATTCACCTCCCACTTTTTTGCTTTCTTCCTTGCTGCACTTTCCCTAGGAAGGAAATTGAACTTGCAAGGAGGAAACCATAAGACACAAGCATCAGCCCTCTTGCCTTGCCATCTGTGGGAACAGGACTGCAGACCTTGCCGTGGAGATAACAGGCTCTTTGGACAGAGCCGTAACCTTGCCAGACACACCCTGCTTTACTTTGCTCTCTGTCCGTTAAAGAAAAAGATCTCTCTGGGGAACAGGTTTACTTTCAACATACCAGAATATGGCCTATTGTCTTATAAAGGATTGTATTCTGATGTTCATTCTTTAACCTGTAAATAACTTCAAAGAAGTTTGTCAGGCTGTTGTGGGACAGGAGGCTAACGAACTGTGTAATGAAGGAAGAATAGGCTTCCCCATCTCCTGATCTATCTCAGTGACGTGTTTTGCATGTTAACTGCTGAAATCATAATACATCTTAGGTATAACTAAAACATTTTGAAGCAGAATTCCTAATTAAAAAGAGTAGTTTCTTACAACTAAAGAATAGTTACTGCTACGAGATATTTGGATATGTGAACAAAAATCTTAAAGACTAACTCTAAAAAGAGGCTAACTAACATTGCTGGCCACAAATTTTTCATTACCTGTGTTTCAATAAAAATGCACAGGCAGCTAAAATGAAAGACTCTTCTTGAAAATTATTTTCTGAAGTGTTTTACATTTTGTACAGCAGGCACAGTTTTACAATGAGTCAAAGGAGACTACAGATTTGCTGCTGTTACCCTAGTTATGGAGCACACACACCAACTTACTTGAAAGAAAATGAACATGCAGCCTTATAGTCCCAACCTGCTTTTGGCTGCATTTTTGTACATTTCCTGATTAACTTTGATTCAACTCAACATATCTTCTCTTGCAAGCATTTTTGACAAAATAAGTTAAACATCTTTTAATACCACCTAGGCACATCCAAAATATATTCTGTGTATTATAAGATTGTGAGAGTGCATGACGGTATTTTAGGTAAAAAAAAAAAATATCAGCATGCATTATGTATCATACTGGAAACTGGCTGCTTGTTACCAATGAAATATGGGCACACTTTGCAGTAGCTGTCCTTTGCTAGGATTTAAAACTAGGCAGAGTTGCAGCCCAGACAGGCTGTAGACTATTTCCTTCCAGATAGGAAACAAACCTGTGCCACAACAGGATAGAGCCCTTGCTGAGGGTGGTAGTGTTCATGCAGACAGGTTAGCTCTAAGTATGGGTCAAAACCACAGCAGACGCAGGCAGAAAAGATTTTTCTTTGTGCTCTGTGTCTTTGAGTCAAGTCATGTATCTATGTGCTGAAGCATGGTTTTCACAGGAAACTAGTATACATTAAAGGAAGTCCTCTTATTCCTCTGTCAACTAGGAAGCAGTAAGTGAAAAAGAGCACCCCTGGAATTACCTTTTAGCAGGGGATGGGTTGGGACAGTTGACAGAGGGTTCCTACACCGTCAGGTCTAGCTGGGCCAAGGCTGCATGAGAGATGTGCTTAGTGCCTAGTGCTTACTCCAAACTGAGGACAAGCAACAAAACATAGAGTGATTCCTATTTGCACTGCCCCTTTTAAGGAGTGATGGCAAAGCCATGGTTTTCCTCTTTAGGCACTGTAGCACTGTGAATGATGCTTCTGCATAATCATTCCACCAAAGAAACTGAAGGTGGTTCAGTTGGAAAGGCAGAGAGCATAATAGAAATAAGAACAAGTTGCTGTAATCAGGCAAAAAAAGAAACCCTTGGCAATGTTTTTTGTGATGGCAGGATGGGAGCCTTTGTAATTTGCAGAACATGGTGTTCTGGAGGCCATTCAGATGAGAAAAAAAATTTTTTAAATTCATCTCCACTGATTAAAAGCTAAATAAAAAGCTTCGACAGACATGAGAACAGCAAAAGAATACATTCCTCGTATTCAACCAGAAGTTCTCAGCAACCTTTCTTACATTGCTGAGAATGATTGTCACATTAGCACAGCTCAAGTGAACCAGTTTGAATAAAATTTTTTTCACTGTGAGGGTGGTAAGAAACTGGAGTGGCTTTTCCAGAGAAGCCATGGACTCCTTATCCGTGGAACTGTTCCAGGCCAAGCTGGATGGTGCTCTGAGCAACCTGGTGTAGTGGAAGATGTCCCTGTTCATATTAGGAGGGTTGAAAATAGAAGATCTTCATGGTCCCTTCCAACCTAAAGCATTCTCTGATTCAATGATTCTGTGAAATAAAAGACAAAGAAAAACATTCTTCTACAGTCTCTTACAGGCAGTAATCTCAAGAACAGTGTTAAAGACCACACTTGTTCATTTCTTGTAAATCAGAACACGTATGCTTGCAGCACTCTTTCTCTATGTTTATGGAGTAAAACTCCTAGTGTCAAACACCTTTTGCTGTATTTTTTCTGATGAGATTGCAACCATTCAGTCTACAGTGTTAGCTCTAGGGAAAGGTAGCTGTTTCTGGAATTTTAGTATTTGGGGAGTACAGAAGATGTTTCCTTGGTCATGGCTTGACAGTTGTTTACATGCATGGTAAACCAAGGCAGTTGAGGGAAAATCAATAACACAAGTGTCAGCCACTGCTGTCCTACTATTCTGGAATGAATATATTGTACTAACCCAAAAAACCAGGCTGAACCAATTCCAACCAACACGCGTTTGAAGATCAATATAGAAATATCACCAAATTATGTTCTACATACAGAATACAAAGATAAATGAAAGCATTCCAAAATGAATGAAAACACTGGTGGCCAACAGACTAAAAATACTGTTTGTTATAGCATATGATGTGGCTTGAATGACATTATTTTGGAAAAACTTCACAGGCTCAATTGCATTTTACAGCTGAAAATATTGACACTGTTGTGACAGCCCATGCTGAACAGAACAACAAATTGGTATTAGAAAGCAGAGAGCTCTATGGGAGAATGCCAAATTTAATGTTCAAACTACTTTTATATGGAGGAAATACAACATTCTCTCTTCATACAAATTGATAAACGAGGCTTTGCTTTTTGGTACTAATGGTGAGGATGAAAACTCAATTCCAAACTGTGTGAGGTTCTATACAAAGATTCCCTTGAAATTGCTCCAAGCAATTAATTCCAGGCTTAGAGCATACTGATAAAAGCTTACTGTCCTCCTTACCTCCTACTCTTTCTCATTGTTACCCTCAAATCATTTCACTAAACTTTGTTTGAGGGCACCAACCCAGCCTCAAATATTATGAAGTACTTTATTAATAAAACAGCTTTTCATAGGAAAAATGTCCAATACTTACAAGAAGGTTTATCAAAAAGTGTAGTGGTTTCAGATGTACTTTCCACCAAAAGGATTGCTTAGGTTTGATACAGAATTTCTGATAAAAAAACAGGGAGCAAGCCATGAATTAATATACATCTCCAAGTCAAACACAAAACCAGTTTAAAGCTACACCAAGACTTAGCCTGAGACTTCTGGATATCATCTTTGTCTTGTATTCATATGGTAACACAGGATATATTTTGTGGCCCAATATTAAGGAAAACTGGGAGATGAATATAAACACAATTTTTGTGTGTTCAAAAAAATCTTTCCCAACTTTGGGATTCTCCTTCTTGAAGTAAACAGATTGCTGTCAAAAATGCTAGTTTTACACTGATAAAGAATAGAAAATACTGCTACAGTCTCAGTTAAGATACACAGGAGGGAAATTTGGTTTTGGTCTTGTTTATTTGCAATGTTTTCTGTAGACTGCAGGCATCCCATTTTCTTAGACACCGAGACTTATCCCTTAGCTACAGCATGTGGAGGGGATTTCTGAAGACATCAGGGTTGAATATCACTAAACAGAAAGATGATAAACACTTTAAAACTAATAGCAAAAGAAGAGTCAAGAAACTTCTAATAGACAAGCCATAAGCCACACCATTTGACAAAAGTAATTAGAAAATATAACCTTTTACATCACTGAACAAAAATAAACTGGTGTGGATTTATTTTTTCCCTTTGTGTCTGATGAAAAGGTGCAAAATGACAAATCAACAAAATTTACTTTGAATTCTTAGAATACAGAGAGAGGCATGGGAGGTTTTAAAATCAATGCGTTCCAAATAATGGGCTTTCATTTCAAATAATCTGTGTTTCTACACAAGCAACAAAGTGCACTTTGTTGAATGGCAGGATTGTTATCTTCTACCAAGCTGAATGTCCTTCACATAGAGCCTACTTATTTAAGCTGTGATAGCAGAAGATCTGAAACAATAGCTAATATGCAAAGTCAAGATGAAAACCTAGCATATGACTTTCCAGCTGAGTAAAGGGGTTGTTTTGAGAAATGAGAATTGCTGCTAACCCCAATGCCTCATTGACGCAGCACTTCCAGCAGCCTTCTCCCAGGGAGTCTCCAATTGTTAAAAGAGGAGCAAATGCCTGAAGAAATGGCCAGTGAGAAACACATAGGGAATTACAGTGCTGCAAGGCTTGCTGTGAAACAAGTTACTTTCTTCTCTATCTCTTAATCTTTAAATGTTCACCTCTGACTTCCCAGTGATCTTGTCTTTTGTCTGGCTCAAAGGTCATTGCAGAGCCTTTCCCTGTAAATTCCCAGTATTTTCCCTCTCCCCTTTACCTCTCTTTTCTCACTCATACGTTCCTTCCTCAAACTCATCCTTGTGCTAACTGTGAGGGAAGAGGAAGGACTGATTGTTTCCATTCTGGTGTCCTTCATTTGCCTCATGTGAAGATTGATCACCAATAACTCCAGGAAAACTCTCTGCCCAGGAAATGCAGACTATGCTTAAAGAAAGGGTAAAGATGCTGTGAAAAGCATTAGAAAAATAACATCTTGTCTTCTACACCATTTTGTACTTTTTCTGTAACCTTTTTTCAATGAGGCACACATTAACTGTGTGTTATGTATTTTTAGTACAGAAATGGAGGCTAAGCAGTCACAGGCCCACCTGTGGCTTGAGGCATGCTCTGGTTGTCAAACAGCCTTGGCTATATGAGCCAAGCTTGCTTCCCCTCCCCTTCAAAACAGCATCCAAGGGCTGAGCTAGGGTGGGAAATAGGAAAAAAAGGTGATGGATTATCAGAGCCCCTGCTCATGGGGAGTAATGGCTGCACCAGGGTGTCAGTGGGAAAGACTGAGGGCTTAGGACGCCTATGGGAACACCGGGACCTGGAGTAGAGGGCCGTGCAAAGAGTTCTGACTGAAAGGTCTGAGAGGCAAGGGGGCAGTGAAAATTCCGGGTGTCCATGTTGGAAGACAGAAACAGGATTTGGAAAGCAAGAACTGTGCAGGACTCTGAGGTCATCCTTGCTGCAGAGAGATTTACTACAAATGGAAATACATAGGGGAGCAAGTGGAGGATTGGATTTTGGACTAGGTCAGATGTTGGAAAGAAAGGAAAAAGAATATTTTTGGAAAAAAAACCCTGAAAGTTTGAGAACTACAATAGCTGCTTTATTATCGTGGGAAGGAGAGAAAGGAAGCAGAGGTAAAATTGTAGCTCTATCTCCATGACTCTTACAGATTATGTTCCTGGAGACCAGAAGGAATAGTACAGAATACTTCGCTCTGAATAGCCTCATACACTTTCTTTGCTTTTATCCCTCCAAGAATTAAAAGGTGAAAGACCAAAGGACCATAAAATTTCTCAAGTTGGAAGGGACCCATAAAGATCAAGAATCACAGAATGGGTAAGGTTGGCAGGAACCATCAGTGGAGTCATCTGATCCAACCTTCTTAAGAAGATTCATCCCAGAGCACATGGCCCAGGATTGTGTCCAAACAGTCCCTGTGGATCTCCAGCAAGAGAGACTCCACAACCTCTCTGGGCAATCTGTGCCAGTGCTTAGTCACCTGCACAGTAAAGATGTTCTTCCTCATGTTCAAGCGGCATTTCCTTGTGCATCAGTTTGTGCCCACTGCCTTTTGTCCTATTGCTTGGCAGCACCAAGCAGAGGCTCCATCCTATTGACACTCTCCCTTCAGATACTTGAATACCTTGATAAGTTCTTCCTCCTAGCTGTCTCAGCCTTTCCTCATAATTGAGGCTGCAGTCCCCTAATCGTCTTCATAGCTTTTACTAGGCCTGCTTCAAGAGCTCCATGTCTTTCTTGTCTTGGGGAGCCCAGAACTGGACACAGTTCTCCACACATGGCCTCACAGAGCAGGACAGAGTAGAGTAAAGGGGCAGGACATGTCCCTCACAAGATTGACAGGGCAGCTGTAGTATTCTGTTTTTGAGTTTATTTGATTTTTCTATTTTTTATTAAGGCATTTCTGTGTTAATTAGTTATAAAATGGTTTGCCCCTGTGTATCCCCTGCCCTTCCCAGGGTGGATCCTTCCCTGAGNGATGCACCCCAGGACACCATTGGCCTTCTTGGCCACCAGGGCACACTGCTGGCTCATGGACAGCTCATTGTCCACCAGGACCCCCAGGTCCTTCTCCACAGAGCTGCTTTCCAGCAGCCGAGCCCTCAGCCTGTGCTGGTGATTGGGGTAATTCCCCTCCAATGCAGAACCCTATATTTGTCTTACCAAATTTCAGACAGTTCTTCTCTGCCCATCGCTTCACCCTGTCAAGGCCTGTGGTGGTGTGTTTTTCTTTCACAGTTTGTAATGGTTTGTTCTGTTACTCCCATAAAAATGGTTTGTCCCTGAGCTGTATCATCCCACCTCCCTTGTCAATCTCTCCAAAGACCTGCCCCTTGTTCCAGACCCTTCCATGCCATCCTGTAACCCTGTCCTTCTCCCTTGTCAGTCATTGTAGCCCTACCTTTATTTCCAGATCTTGCCCTGTCAATCTTGTATCCCTTGAAGCCCCACTGCTTTGGCTTAAGTTGTTCTCCTCCCCTATATTCCCCTATGGGTCTTAAAACCTGCCTTGGGTCTCCCTCCAGTTTCTCCCTACTGGTGACATTTTTGCCTTGGACCTCCCCTGGATATAAGCTGGTGTAAGCCTTTGTTCTTGGCCTTTCCGTCCCTGACCCTTCTCTGGAAATAAACCTCTTGAGAAACCACATGGAAGACCCCTCTCTGTTCCTTGCTGTGGTCTTCGGCACAGTTTCCACCTCGTGCCGTGGGGAACAGCCTTGTCGCTGCAATAGCTGCTCTGCTATACCAACACCTAGGCCAATCCAGGCAAGGAGCGGCCACTCGGCATGAGCCAGGAAGGGGCTAGCCAGAGACAGACCCAGCATGTCGTGTCAAAGGCCCTTCTGAAAGGCTGCACTCTGGAGTATGGCCACAGCTCCCAGCTTTGTGTCATCAGTGACCTGCTGAGGAGTCATCTGTCTCTTCATCCAAGTGGGACAATGTACTTGTGACAGGCCTCCATCTAGACTCTCTGCCACTGAACATGACTCTGGAATCCTCCATTCACCCAGTTCTCAGTCCACCTCACCATCCATTTATCCAGTTCACACTTCTGGACTTTGACAATAAGGGTAACATGGGAGACAGTGTCAAAACAGAATGAGATCCAACCCTTTGCCCCTTACAGGATTACCTGAAAATAAATTATATATCTAAATCATATATCTAATGCTTGCCTATAGAGCTTGAGAAAGTCCAGCAATAATCTATGTGATCATCATAAACATACATAACTCTCAGCTTTCTAAGGTCTAAATGAGAAAAACAAAATTTATAAAAAACTCTGATGGATGCAAGATTGAAATACACTTTGGAGTGTTACAGTATGCCTGAAAACATCAAAGACTGCCATTTATTTTTGAGGCTAAGAGCTATTAAATGATTTCAGCAGAAGTCTCTCGTTACTTTTGTGTTATGAAGTGCATCATAATGAAATTATTTAAAAGTTAAACACATGTGCATTAAAAAACCCCAACACAGTAGACAAAAACATCACTTGAGGAAAATTGCAATATTATTAGAACGATAGCTTTAGTGCGAGTCACTCTCCAAAATTAGTATCTTATTTAATCAGATGAAAAGTATTTAAAAAATGCAGAGAGCCTATGATACATATTTGCCAGTCACCTATAAAATAGCTAAATTACTACTATTACTATTATTATTCAGGTAGGCTTGCATTTTCCACTTGGTGACATTTTAATGTTTTTTTTTCTCTACACTAAGTTAATATCACAGTCAAACCAATACGCACATGCCACGGCCGCGGGAGTGGTAAGGGTGCCGCGACCTCCCTGAAGAGCATCCTGAGAAGGACAGCTCAGGGGCACAGGCACGTGCTTCTCCAGCCCCGCGTGGGATGTTCAGCTTTGGCTTCCTTCTTCAGGCCATGCGGAGAAAGAGACTGGAGCTCTGTATGGCGTTTCACAGAGTCGTAGCCTTTATTAGGAGCAGGGCTCTCTGCAAAGGGAGCCAGGAGCAGAAGCGCCTCGAACTGGGGAAAAATGGAATTATATAGGGAAGTTGAGGGGCGGGACAAAACTGGTAGCCAATGGGATAAGGGTTCAGGGGCGGAACACAAGGGGAAGGGCCAATGGGTAGTAAGAGATTAACATAGAAATACAAAGGCCTCTGGGAGTGGTATTTGCTCACCCTAACTGCAAAGTCAGTAGCTCAGTGGTTGGCCCTCCAAGGGAGCACAGCAGGCTTTTCTCTTGCTGGATCTCAGGCCCCACACGCACATCCTTTAGGAGAAGATTTACACCCTTCACAAGAGAAGTTAACTATGAAGAGAAGCCAATGCTCATGTTAAATTAAGACTGCATCCACTGTGTTTAATTACTGAATAAATATGCTCTAGATTTATGCTTTGAATATGGAGACAATTAATTGCCACCTAAGATGAGATACTTCTGTGTTTTTTCTCTTAGCATAGTGTTGCTTGGTTTTGTGTATTTTGAGCTCTTCTCAAAGTATGTTCTAAAAAGCTCAGATGGTCTGGTTTGTACATAGACTCTTTCAATGAAGAAATAACTTTAAGCTCTTCCAAGAGATATTTCAGGAACTACTTTTGGAAAAGTCTTCCTAGATAAAATATATTGAAGACACTATCCAAAACTGGAGAAACTGGAGAAAGATCAGTGGGTGAAGAAATAGCTTGGTGTTGGCAATTTTCAATGACAGATAAATATAAACAGCCCAATACAGTACTAAGGAAACTCCACATGCCAAGTCATTATTCTGCACTTCAGCAAAACATAGTGCCTCAGTAAAAAGGGGATTGTAGTCCTTAGATCCTTATCATGATTAGACGAACCTTGCTCAGAGAACCTTTTTATTTCTTTTATGTCATTTGTGAATTGTTTTGTGGGAATTTGTACTTAGACATGTTAATTTCTTGAGTCACATAACTATTCTACCTATGGAAAGAAATCAAGCATATATGAATGAAAGCTAACACTCTTGTTCTTATGCTGTGAAAAAATGGTAATTTAGTAACTACAGGTTAGAGTGCTGTGGTTTTCAAGCTGTGGTACTTGCATTGTTTGCAATTCACAAAGACTGCTTTGTTAATCCTCAGAATGACACATGAAGCAAAATTTAAGAGCAGAGTGTTTGAGGTTAAGAAGAGAACTATTATAATTCTGTCAGACTAGAGGAAAAAGGGCCAATTAAGCAGAAAAAACCCTTATTTTAGAATGTGGTGCTGAAAATAAACAAGAAGGGACAGTAGTGTATGTAAAGTGTTTATTAAATTAATATTAGACATTATGTTTCAGTTAAATGCTTATTATGAAATCTAGCATACTAATAGTTTGTTAAAACCAATGTTCAGTGGGACACTGTAACATTCTTAACCAATTGCAGTTTTCATGATTGATATAAACAGAAGAAACCTTCATTGATAACTTGATCCTTTGTTCCTAGATTTTTGGCAGTCAAATACCATATTATCCTTTCAAACAGAGAGAAGTGACAAAGGATGAAACAGCTGACAGAAGAATGTATTCCAAATACTCTCTCTTTCTTTTTCTTTCTTTCTTTCTCTTTTTCTTTCTTTCTCTTTCTTTCTTTCTTTCTTTCTTTCTTTCTTTCTTTCTTTCTTTCTTTCTTTCTTTCTTTCCTTTCTTTCTTCCTTTCTCTTTCTTTTTTTCTTTCTTTCATTCTTTCTCTCAAAGACAAATGAGTGAGAAGGAAGAAAAAAAACATTATGTAAGAAAACAGGGAATGAAAAGACAAAGACAGCATGAAAAATCATGGACCATCTCTGTAGTTGTCACTTGTGGCATCGTGTTTTTAATG
>VWZV01007905.1:0-10240 GCA_013397155.1 Irena cyanogastra
AAACCAGAGGAAAATCCAGATTTCCCCCCCCCTTGAAACAGAGCAGAAAAATAGAGAAAAATCTGGAATTTTTTTTTTCCTCTAGAACAGAGCAGAAAAATAGAGAAAAATCCAGTTTTTCCCCTCAGACACAGAGCAGAAAACCAGAAAAATACTGATTTTTCTTTTTCCTCTGAAACAGGCCAGAAAAAATAGAGAAAAATCTTGATTTTTTTTTCCCCTCTAGAACAGAACAGAAAAATCGAGTAAAATCCGGTTTTCCCCTCAGACACAGAGCAGAAAACGAGAAAAATCCGGATTATTTTTTCCTCTGAAGCAGGCCAGAAAAATAGAGAAACATCCGGATTTTTTTTTGCTGTGAAACAGAGACATAGAGATCAGAAAAACAGAGGAAAATCCTGATTTTTTTTTTTTTTCCCCTGAAACAAGCAGAAAAAGCAGAGAAAAACCCGGATTTCCCTTCTCCCTCAGGAACCGCCGCGGGCACCGGCCCCGGCTCCGCCCGGCCCCGCGGGCGGGAACGCGCGGGAGTTTCCGGCTCCCTCAGGAGCTCCGAGCGGATCCAGCGGCGCTTTGGGGTCAGACCGAGGGGAAAAAAAAACCCGAACCTGACCCTTTAACCCCTGCTGGGTTTATCCTGCAATTCCCAGAGGAATTCCTTGGGTTCCCCATCACCGTGGGCCTGGGCGGGAAATTACCGGGGCAGCCTTGAGGCGACAGCCGGGCTGGGCGTGAGGGGTTTGGGGAGCATTGGAGGGAGCTGGGGGAAATTTTAGGGATATTTTTTGGAGGATTTTAAGGGTTCTTGGAGGATTTTATGAACCTCCGGGTGATTTGAGGGATTTTTGGATTATTTTAGGGATTTTTTTTATTATTTTAGGGATTTTTTTATTATTATTTTAGAGAATCTCTGGATGATTTTAGGGATTTGGGGAGGATTTTAGGGATTGTTTTGAGGATTTGAGAGACCTCTGGATGATTTTAGGGGTTTTTGGAGGGCTTGAGGGATTTTTGGAGGATTTTAGAGATCTTTGGAGGATTTTAGGGAACATCTGGATGATTTTAGGGACCTCTGAATGATTTTAGGGATATTTGGAGGATTTCGGGGAACCTCTGGGTGATTTTAGGGATTTTTGGAGGATTTTAGGAGCCTTTGGATGATTTTAGGGACCTTTGGATAATTTTAGGAATCTTTAGAGGATTTTAGGAATTTTTTGATGGTTTTAGGTTCTTTGGAGGATTTTAGGAACCCTCTGGGTAATTTTAGGGACTTGTAGATTATTTTAGGGATGCTCAACACTGCCAGACCTCATAATAATTATTGTTAATATTTCTTCTTATTATTTTTCATCCCTGGGCTTTCAGCCCTTTCAGCAAATCCCAAAATTCCAAGATTTCAATAAAATTCCCTCTCTCCAGCCACATTTTAAGAAAGATTCCCACTTTTTTTCTGACTGTGCAAGAAGAGCAGGGATTTGGGATTGTTCCAGCTTCCCACCAAGGTGGAAATCCCTGATTTTCCATCAGCTCTGGGATCCCTCAGAGTGATAAAATCAGGAATATTCCAACATTCCAAGTTCCCTACAAAACATCCAAGATGTGATCCCAGACAACACCAACCACAACACATCCCCTGGATTCCAAAAAATTAGGAAATAAGTGATTTATCCTTTCATATTGCAATAGGAATTCCCTTCCTGCCTCTCTTCCTGCATCCATGGCTGGGAATTCTCAGGAATCACCAGAAAACTGGGAAATACCTCTTTTAACCACTTTGTCCCTCAAGAAGTTTCCCTGTTATAATTCACCCCAAGCACCCAAAAATCAGGGATTTTTCACCCTTTTTGCTCCTAGATTCCCCAAAAAAATCCCAATCCAAGAATCCCTCAGGAAAAAAAAATAAATCCTTCCTTAGGCGAGGATAAAGTCCAACACTTACTTGTGGCGCCCCGTCCTTTTTGTCCTTTAAACTCCAACAAAACCGAGCAGAAGAGGCCAAATCCTGATCCCAAAGAGGAGAAAAACGAAGGAAAACGAGGTGGGAATGGGAGCTGCCGATGGAATTTGGGATTTCTTCCTGCTCTGTTATCTCGAGGGAACGCTGGTGGAAATCTTTGCCTGGTACAGTCGGAGCCTCCGCTTCACAGGCCAGGAATTTTTACTTTGAATAATTTTTAACTTCGGCTCCCGGCGAGGAAAATGCTCCAAGGCTCTGCTTGGTTGGGTTTGTTATTTATTTCATGGGAGAGGATTTTTTAATTGAGGGGGAAATTCTCCTTTTTTCCCATCGTTTCCCGGCTCCCCGGGTTGGAGGGGATGAGGGGAAGGGATTGGAACAATTTTCTGGGAAAAAAGTAAGGAGATAACGGAGCTGGGAGAGGAGATCTTGAGGAACTTTAATCCTCTGAGCTCCACTTGTTTTTTCTGCTTTGTTTTAAGATATAAATAATTTCCCCGGCCTGCTGCTGAAGCTGCGCAATCTCCTCAGAGGGGCTGAAACAAAACTAATACACAAATGTGATCACTGAAATTGGTAAAAGCAACGGTTTATTGTTATTTTAATCATTTTTACCTCTTTGAGGGTTGAAATTCAGGCACATTCCCCTCACAAACCAGGAGAATTCACTTTAAAACACAAAGGAAATTTTAAAATCTCAAGGCCAAGGAAAAAGGCCCAAATCCCCTTGGAAGAGCTGAAACAAAGCTAATACACAATTCTGATCGCTGGAATGGGTAAAAATAACAATTTCCTGTTATTTTTGCCTCTTTGAGGGTTGAAATTCAGGCACATTCCCCTCACAAACCAGGAGAATTCACTTTAAAACACAAAGGAAATTCTAAAACCTCAAGGACAAGGAAAAAGGCCCAAATCCCCTCGGAAGACCTGAAACAAAGCTAATACACAATTCTGATCGCTGGAATGGGTAAAAATAACAATTTCCTGTTATTTTTGCCTCTTTGAGGGTTGAAATTCAGGCACATTCCCCTCACAAACCAGGAGAATTCACTTTAAAACACAAAGGAAATTCTAAAACCTCAAGGCCAAGGAAAAAGGCCCAAATCCCCTTGGAAGAGCTGAAACAAAGCTAATACACAATTCTGATCGCTGGAATGGGTAAAAATAACAATTTCCTGTTATTTTTGCCTCTTTGAGGGTTGAAATTCAGGCACATTCCCCTCACAAACCAGGAGAATTCACTTTAAAACACAAAGGAAATTCTAAAACCTCAAGGACAAGGAAAAAGGCCCAAATCCCCTTGGAAGAGCTGAAACAAAGCTAATACACAATTCTGATCGCTGGAATGGGTAAAAATAACAATTTCCTGTTATTTTTGCCTCTTTGAGGGTTGAAATTCAGGCACATTCCCCTCACAAACCAGGAGAATTCACTTTAAAACACAAAGGAAATTCTAAAACCTCAAGGCCAAGGAAAAAGGCCCAAATCCCCTTGGAAGAGCTGAAACAAAGCTAATACACAATTCTGATCGCTGGAATGGGTAAAAATAACAATTTCCTGTTATTTTTGCCTCTTTGAGGGTTGAAATTCAGGCACATTCCCCTCACAAACCAGGAGAATTCACTTTAAAACACAAAGGAAATTCTAAAACCTCAAGGCCAAGGAAAAAGGCCCAAATCCCCTCGGAAGACCTGAAACAAAACTAATACACAATTCTGATCACTGAAATCGATAAAAATAACAATTTATTGCTGTTTTTACCATTTTTAACCTCTTGAAGGGTTGAAATTCAGGCACATTCCCCTCACAAACCGGGAGAATTCACATTAAAACACAAAGGAAATTCTAAAACCTCAAGGACAAGGAAAAAGGCCAAATCCCCTCAGATCTGAAACAAAGCTAATACACAATTCTGATCACTGAAATCGATAAAAATAACAATTTATTGCTGTTTTTACCATTTTTAACCTCTTGAAGGGTTGAAATTCAGGCACATTCCCCTCACAAACCGGGAGAATTCACATTAAAACACAAAGGAAATTCTAAAACCTCAAGTTTCCTAAAAAAGGCCCAAATCCCCTCAGCTCCCTGAGGAATTAAAAAAAAAAAGGGAAAATTGGGATCAGACCCCAAACTGCACCCAGACACCTCAAAAAGCAACTTTTAAACCAACAGAGATGGAAATAACTGGGTGTAAAGTGAATTTTTCCAGTATTTTCCCTCCTGGGAACAGGGAACTGAGGAAGGAGCTGGAACAAACCCCACCAGGAAAATGGAGCTGGGTGATTTTTGTGGGGATTTTCCAGGATTCTGTTCTGGGAGGAATCCCATGGCTCATTCCATGAAAAAAATTGGATTTCTAAGGGATATTTTCCTCCCTAGGTGAGGAACCCTCAGCGAAATCCCCCCAAAAACCAAAATATCCCATCCAAAGCTTGAAGAATCTCTGCCCCATCCCCGTTTTTTACCCTCGCGCTCCCTCCCGGATGAGAAATTTCTTTATTTTGTTTATTCTCACCCCAAATCCCAGTAGGAAAACTCCTTTTTTTTTTTCCTACCAGTGCCAGCTGAGCCCCACCGCAAATATCCCGGTGTTTTTATGGTGTTTGTCCTTGTTAAAGTCAAATTTATCCCTTTTTTTTTTTCCTCTCAGCACCTGCCCTTTTCCACCCTGGGAGCTGCAGAGCACCTGCACAATTAAAGCTTCATTAAAGCCGACTTTTTTAATTGCCTCTGGCTCGTTGGAGCAGAAAAAACAGCTGGGGAAAAAGCCTTGGACATGGGCAGGAAGCAGCAAAAATTCCATGTTTTCTGGTCAGTTTTGTTAGTTTATTTTTATTATTTTTATTATTTTATATACTCACTGTGGTGAACGTGGAATTCACCAAGTTGGAAGTGTCCGTCCTTAACAGTGAACTGGAAGTAGAGAATAAATAAGGATATTCCAGGGAAAAAGGGACAACTTATAATGATAATAATAACAAAAAATAAGGAATAATAATAAATAAAATGGAGTAGTAATAAGAAGAAGGATATTCCAGAGAAAAAGGGAAAAATAACAATAAAGAAGGAATAATAATACATAAAATTGAATAATAATAATCATCATCATCATCATCAGGATATTCTGGAGAAAAAGGGAAGAATAATAATAATGAATAGTAATAAATAAAACGAAATAATCAGGACATTCCAGAGAAAAAGGAATAATAATAAGGCACAATAATAATCCTGATGTTCCAGAGAAAAAGGGAATAATAACAATAAAAAAAAATAAGGAATAATAATAAATAAAATGGAATAAAAATCCTGATATTCCAGAGAAGAAGGGAATAATAACAATAAAAAATAAGGAATAATAATACATAAAATGGAATAATAATCAGGACATTCCAGAGAAAAAGGCAAATATCCCCTCAAAATACAAATTACCACCATTCAGCATTTATCCAGAGTTTTGCAATGAATTAAAGATCTTTTTAAAGGTTCTTTAGGGCTGGGGGAAACTCTTTTTTTCTGATCCCAGGGATTTTTTTGGAGCAGGATTTGTCCTGGCCGAGCGAAGAGCCGCAGCAGAGCGCGGCTTTTCGTCCGGCCCCATAAACCGGGAGATTTTGATCGCGGTTCTGGCAACGCCCCGCGAACGTTTGGCGCTTATCGGGCCCAGATAAGATAGCGGAGGTTGGGCTCGGCTCATTAAAGCCCGGCCTGGCAGCGGGAATTAACGAACTGGTTTTTTCCAGGGATGAGCAGCTCCAGAGGATTCNAAAATTCACCTGTTCTGCAGGAATTATTGAAAAATTCAACTCCCAGCTCAGCTTCCCTGGGCTAAAATCCCGGGATTTTCTGATCCAAANCCGGGGAAAGGGCGGGAAAGGCGCCACTCCCTGGGGCAGAATCCCGGGAGTTCTGATCCAAAGGCAAAATCCCGGGAATTCTGATCCAAAGGCAATTCATGAACTGGTTTTTCCCAGGGGTTCTGCGGGATGAGCAGCTCCCGAGGATTCAGATTTCCTGGGAATTATTGGAAAATTGAGCTCTCAGTCCAACTTGCCTGGGCTCTCCGTGCCTTCTACTCCCCCCAGTGGCCGCAGCTCCGGGGATTCCCAGGGATGAAACGAAAAGAAATCCATGAAATGAAAAGGAAAGCCACGAAATTAAATTAAAATAAATTTTTAAAAAATTAAAAATTGAATTAAAGGAAATCCGAAAGAAATCCATGAAATTCAAAAGTAATCCATGGAAATAAAAAGTAATCCATGGAAATAAAAAGAAATCCATGGAAATAAAAAGAAATCCATGGAAATAAAAAGTAATCCATGGAAATAAAAAGAAATCCATGGAATTAAAAGGAAACCCTAAAATTTCTCATTTTTAGTGAAAGCATTTTGAACTCCAGGTAGGATCCAGACTTCCTTGGATTTGTCCCCTCCCCACATTTTGCAGCTTTATCCCCAGAATTATTGGGATTTCCAGGCTGGTTTTACCATCTCCATCTGGAGGTTTCCTGCTCAAAGGTGAAAATATTTGGATTTTACCCCAAAAAATTGGAATTTTAAGGTGTAAAAACCCAGTCCAGCCTCATTCTCCTGCTTTAAATCAGGCAGGACCCAACAGAAAAGTGAATTTTGATTTCTTTTCCTTCCGTTTTGGTGGCAGTAAAACCCCAGATGAGCCAAAATCTCAAATTCCTTGGGTGTGAATTCTGTTCTCTTCACCCTGAGCTTAAAAAGGAAACACGGAAGGAGCTGCAGAGTTGTTAAAACATTTTAAAAAAGCTCAAAACTCCCAAAAAGCTCAAAAAAAACCCCTCCAAACACCAAAAAAAGCTGCAAACCCAGAAAAGAAAAGTTCAAATCTCTTTATTTTGGCACATTTACAAAGACACAAATCCAGGAAACACGAGGGGGGGGGTTAAACCCGAGTTTTAAAGCAGAATTTTATTGTTTGCACCCCAAAGCAGAGTGCTGGAAACAGAATTTGATGGTGAAAGGAAGGAGAAACCCAGAAAACTCAAAATGAAACCCACAAAGCCAAAGCTCAACCCCAAGCCCAAAGTAACCCCACAAAACTCAACCCCAAACCCAAAATCAAACTCATAAAACCAAAACTAAATCCGCAAAATTCAACCACAAAACCCCAAATTAAACCCAAACCTTAACCCCCAAAACCAAATCCCAAACCCAAAACCCAACCTTAACTCCAAACCCAAAATTAAACCTCCAAAGCTCAACCCCACAAAACTCAACCACAAACCCAAAACCAAACCCACAAAACCCAAAACCAAACCCACAAAACCAAATCTCAAACCCACAAAACCCAAAACTAAACCCACAAAACCCAAAACCAAACCCACAAAACCCAAAACCAACCCCACAAAACCAAACCCAACCTAAATCCCCAAAGCTCAACCCCAAATCCAAACCCACAAAACCCAACCCTAAACCCCAAACCCCACAAACTCAACCAGGAGTTCACAGCCATGACAAAGCTGAACCATAGCCCAAAAATGAGTAAAAAAATCGGGATTTTAACATTTTCTGGGCAAAAATCTCAGGATTTCAAATTTTTCTGGATAAAAAATCTTGGGATTTTCAAGTTTCCTGGGTAAAAAAATCACTGAGAAAAACTCGATTTTAATCACACACAGAATTCAATTTTTAGACTTAATGACACAAATCCCATTTTTGGATTTTCAATGACACAAATCCCATTTTTGGATTTTCAATGACACAAATCCCATTTTTGGATTTTCAATGACACAAATCCCATTTTTGGATTTTTAATGACACAAATCCCATTTTTAGACAACAATTAAAGCAAATCCCACACGAGAAGAGACAGAAAAAAGGAGCTGATCCTTCAATAAATTAAATTTTAGTAATTAAGCAGGACAGGAATTAACACACAGGAATTCCCAGCTCCAGAGGTGCAATTCCTTGGAATTATTTGCATAGTTCCTCCTTTTTTTTTTTCCCCTTTAGAATTCACAAAATCCTCAGGAATTTGGGAAATCCTCAGGAATTCTGAATTCCAGGATAAAACCTTCCTAACTTGGGAAGGAAAAAAAAAACTCAGCAGCACAAAAAAAAAATTGGAAATGATCAAAATTCCAAGTTGGAATTTCCCAAATCCTCCAAAAAATTGGGAATTTCAACTGGAATTCCGTGGCCAGGAGGAAAATAATTTTATTTATCATAATAAAGAGGAAAAATCTGGATTTTTTTTTTTTTGCACAGGAGCCTCTCCATGATTTGGGTTTCATCCCTAAAAATTCCAGAAAAACCTACATTTTTAAGGAGATAGAAGCAAATTCAGCTGCCCCAAAATTCCCAGAAAAAATGGGATTATTCCATGGGATAAACGGATTTCTTCCCATCCCAAATTCTCCTCTTGGAAGGATTGAAACCAAGGGAAAAGGAAATGTGAAACCAAGGGAAAAGGATTCTCCATGTGGGAGGCAGATCCAAGAGTTTTGTTCTCGTTTTCCCATTAAAAAAATTTGGGAAAAAAGGGGAGAACCAAAAATTCCCATTCCCATCCCTGGCAGGGAATGCTGAGGATCCAAAGGATTTCTGTTGGGAGCAGCACTGGGAATGCTCAGAGCTGGAATTCCAGGGGGTGACAGCGAAATACCAGGGATTTGGGATGGATTTAGGATGGATCCCAGATCCAGGAGGAAAAGCTGGAATTCCAGGGGGTGACAGCGAAATTCCAGAGATTTGGGATGGATCCCAGATCCAGGAGGAGAAGCTGGAATTCCAGGGGTGACAGTGACTCTTCCATGGATTTGGGATGGATTTAGGATGGATCCCAGATCCAGGAGGAAAAGCTGGAATTCCAGGGGTGACAGTGACTCTTCCATGGATTTGGGATGGATTTAGGATGGATCCCACATCCAGGAGGAAAAGCTGAAATTCCAAGGGGTGACAGTGACTTTTCCATGGATTTAGGACCCTCAGGCTTGGATGGAAAAGCTGCAGGAGGGAGACCCAGGCAGGAAAAAACAAATCCTTTTCCAGCTCTTTGAAATTCCCAAAATTCCTCAGGCAGGACCAAGATCCATGGGAGAAGCTGAGGCTGGTGCTTGGAGTTCAGGAATGCCTCTGGAGCTCGGGGCAAATTCCAGGGATTTCCCAAAACAAAAATCCCATTTTTCCACTGGCAGGAGTTGTCCCGATCCCTCTGGCTCATCCCAAAAATCCCCGAGTGCTCCAAAAGCAGGAATTCCCAATTCCACAAGGAATGGAGGCAGCAGGGAGAATCCTTGGAGAACATTTAATCCAAGGATTGAGCTGGAAAAATTCCCCAAAACTTCCCAGGAGCTGGGATCAGGCCTGGATTGAGCACCAGGAGAGCAGGAAAACGCTCTCAGTGGGATCTGGGATTTGCTTCCAAAGGATTCTGCATCTCAATTATCGGCATAATTAATTATTCATCATTAATTAGCATGGTTAATTAGCATCATTAAGCGCTGTCCCAGGTTAGAGCAGTGGAACTTGGAGGATCCCTTGGCCAAGTGTCCATCCCGGAATGGATCCACATCCCAAATCCCAGGATTTTGGGGCTGCCAGCTCCAGTTTTGGGGTCACATCCCAAGGAAAGTCCTCAAATTCCCAAAGGATTCTCCCCAGACAGGAAAAACCCCCCAAATTCCTAAAGGATTCTCTCCAAACAGGAAAAATCCCCAAGTTCCTAAAGGATTCTCTCCATAAGTCCCCCAAATCCCTCAGGAATTCTCCCCAAACAGGAAAAATCCCCCAGATCCCTCAGGGATTCTCCCCCAAACACCAAAAATCCCCCAAATTCCTTCAGGATTCTCTCCACAAGTCCCCAGATCCCTCAGGGATTCTCCCCCAAACACCAAAAATCCCCCAGGTCCCTCAGGAATTCCCTCATCCTCTGGGAGGAGCCCCCGGAGCAGCACCAGGACCCTCCAAAGTCCCCGAGCCGGCGGCGCCTTCGTGCTCGGGGTGAGATTTGGCACAAACCCTTTGGGATTCCTGCGGGATCGGCAGCTTCCAGGGATTTCCCAGGCTCGGGACACTGCGGGTTTGGGGTCAGACGTTGCTGACCCGGCTGTCGGCGGGGCCGGGGCCCAGGGAGCGCTCGCGGCGGACGTAGCGCGGCTTCCGCACTGCCAGGGACAAAACATCCCAAAAACCCCTGGGAATGGGATCCCAGAGGGAATTCCCAAAGGGAGAAGGAGGTGGGATGTGGGGAGTGACACGCAGGAGAGTTTGGGGTTGGGTTTTGGGGGGGGGTATTGAGGTTGAGTTTTGG
>VWZV01007908.1:9490-30509 GCA_013397155.1 Irena cyanogastra
GGGAAATTCAATTTTTTTACCGGGCTGCTCAGAGAGAGTGTGGGAGGGGGAAAAACAACTTTGCCCGTCGCAGCGCTCTCTCCTGTTACCAGCGCCTGCTCCTCTTACCAGGTTCTCGTAGCTCCGGGGATGCTCCTTGCCCGTCCAGTCCGTGCGCTTGGGCAGCAGCTGAGGGAGGGAAGAGAGAGCGCCCCGTGAGTGGCTCCCCCCTCTCCCGAGGAGCCCCCCGGCAGCGCCCGGGATGGGGCGGGGGAAGCCGGGAGAGCGAGGGAAGGGGGAGGGAGGCCGCAGGCGGGGCGAGCGCCGGGTGCGCGGCGCCGCTCTTACCTCTTTCTCCGCCACTTCTCGGATCAGGACCTGCAGCAACAACAAAAGCGGGGCGTCAGAAAAGATTTCAAAAAGAGAGAAAAAGGGAGAAGGAGGACGAGGCGGCCAGCGCGCCGCCCGATCAGCCGCCCTGCCCGGCCGCCCCCTCCCCGCCAGGCCCGGCGGCGCCATCCATCCATCCCTCCATCCATCCATCCCTCCATCCCCTTACCTGAGCCGCTTGCTGGCATGGTCCGTCCTCCAAAAAGCGAGCGATGAGGAAGTAGAGCTCTGCGGGGAGAGGAGAGGCCGTCAGGGCTGGAGCTCGCCTCTTTCCTGCGGGCTTCCCTTTCTTCCCCCTGCCCGCCGCCCCTCTCCGGCTCCCCCGGCCACCACTCACCCGCTCGCAGCTCCGCCGTGTGCCGGCTGCCGCCGTCCCCGGACATGGCGAGGCGAAAACCGGGGAGGGGAGGGGGGGAAAGGGGGAGAAGGGGGGTTGCCCGNGGCGGGAAGGCGGCGGGCGGGCGGCTGAAAGGCGCTTTCTCTGCGCGGTGCCGGCGCGCGGAGGGATACGACGCACGGGGAGGAGGAGGGGCTGCGGCGGCGGGGCAGCGGCGACTCGCGGCGGCAGCGGCGGCGCTGGAAGTTCCCGAGTTCCAGCGTCGCAAGAATGGGAGGCGAACGAAGCCAAAATGCCCCCGGGGAACACGGCCCCGCTAGGGAGGCCCGTCACTTCCACACCCCCCGCTGGCGGCTCCCCCGTAGGCCAGCCCGTTCCCTCGGAGCCAGCCGCGGTCCTCGGGGCGCTGCCAGAGGCTTTGGCATCTGCGCGTAAGTGCCACTGTGTCACGCGTTGTTGGTTCTTATTCTTGCAACATCGCGCCCGGGTTCCTGCCGTGGGTCTGGAGCGGGGGGAAATCCCAGCAAGCCCCCATGAGCCAGAAAGGCGCCTTTCTCCCTTTTCGGTGGGGCTGCCCAGGCGGCTCCGCCTGGGGGATGAAAGGCTCGCAGGGCACTTGCTTTGAGAACTTCCCTTTAAAAAAAAAACAACAAAAAAAAAACCAAAACAACCAAACAAATCCCGACAGCTGATAACGATTCTATTCATTGCTCTTGCCGCCAACCAGATCAGACATCAGGACTGACGAATCTTCTGCCTTCCAGGAGCGATGGACGAGAGGAGGAGTGTTGTCAACGCGAGGACGAGCGATGGATGGTGATGCCTACAACCTATGGCTGAACTGGAGGTAAATCACTCGCGGATCGATAACCTACCGAAGGTTCCTGAAAGGCTGCAACATTGTACGGAGCCTGGTTAGCGGTTAAATAATTTCTTTATTTAATGTTTGCTACCTTGAGGATACTGAATAAAACGTTCTGGTTTGTGCTGTAACTGTTTCTTTGCTGCTTACAGTCAAAAAGAAAATAAAAACAAAGCAGTTGTCCGCTGATAATTAGCTTTTTTTTAAAAAATCCATATCTGATGAGGGATTTAAAGGAGCATGATTGGTTGTCTTTATGTTTTGCAACGTGTCTGTGCTTTTTCAGGTCGAGTTGGGGCCTTGCAAGAACGAATGTGATTGTGGACAATAAGAATGAATTTAGCGGGGATCAATGTAAACAGGGGAAGCTGTTATTTTTAAATATTTCTTTAGCCTCAGTTATTAACTGATGCAACTTGTGACGCAAAGACAAAAGTATATTTGAAATTATATAGAAACTAGACAAAGATCTGTTTTTTCCTGTACATAAAACCCCTTGAAATTCTCAACTATCTAACTTTCAAGAAAATTACATTTGAACAACACTTCTGTGCAGCTGAGGGTAACACGAGTTGAGCATTTTTATACGTGTTTCCAAGGCCTGCAAGCTCAGTGTACGAGCTCGAGCTTTGTGCTTGACATGGTGAGAAAGCTTTGCTGCAATCACCCTTCTGCTTTCTTGAAGAAATGTTACCCTGAAAGGTTAAAGAAGAGAGGCTAAAATATCACTTATTTCCATTGTCTTATTATAAAAATTATGTTTATATAGTGGATGTCTAGATGCTATGCATTTTTTATATACAGTTATCACATGTCCTAAAAAATCATTAAAATCCTCATCTAGAATTTGTTATCATAAGGGTAAATTAATTTTGTAGGACAGATTCTTTTTTTAAAAAAAGAAAAGCAAGACTGTATGTACTAGATTTGATCACTGTATCTGTAGCTATGATCACTATATATTTTAAAATGTACATGTATCTCCCTTTCCCCAGATTTGTTACAATAACCACTCTGTTTCAGCTTCATTTTAAATCCACACTTCAAATAATTGAAAAGGAAATTAAATCATATATAATGTCTAATAAAGATTTTTAAAATAAAGTGACTTGAATCTTTTCTTAGCGATGTAAAATGTGTATTGTAATATCTTTCATAGGTGATTCTCACAACAAAGGGCTACATGAATAATGTGATTAACATTTTAATTTCCCTTGATGTTTACATAAAGGAAAGTATACTGACATATGACGTTGCTGAAACTGTAAACCAAGCAATAGAAAAATTTTAACAGTTAAGGAGTCTGAAAGTAGAGGAAAAACTCTCCTAGATATATTGACCCTCCTTGTTTTTTTGTCAACTCACAACTTTTCCTGTTGCAGTTCAAAATACACCCCACATAATCAAAAAGTTCTTGGTGTTTTGACAATAAAATAAGGATTGTGGATTTCATTTAATTTTTTTAGATCACCAAACAAAATGAAATCATAGTCCCAGGCTTGAGCTTGAGCACTGCAGTACTACAAGTAATATTTGATAAACAGCTTTTACAAATGTACATTCCACTTTCTTTTTACGGATGAAATCTGATGGGATTTTTGTGTATGTGTGGCACAACATGAAAGTCACAAGAGAAAATGCCTAATTGTTATTGTTTGGTGGTACACATTAGAATGAGTCCTAAGAATTCCTGTTACAGTAACAAATATTCCATTCATTTTTTCAGAGATATTTTAAAGGGTTTTTTATTCTTTCAGTTAAAATCAAGATTTTTTTTTTTGTAATGTAATTGCAGAAAAATATCATCTCTGAATTTTTACTATCTTTATTGTTTTGCTTTCTAATAATCCCTTTTCTTTCATGTGATCTTGCCACCTTACGTTATTCTAAAATAAAATACATCAGTCCTGCTTTATCAGCAAGATTTAATGTTTTCAGGAGAAATTACTCTGAAAGGTCTTCATTTAAAAAAAAAAGTAATGGAATTATTTCATTTTGTGATTTTCAAATGTTAATATTCACAAAAAAAAAAAGGAAGAAGAAAGTTTTATAGATTTTCCTGTTGCTGTAGATTTTACACATCAGCTATACTAAGCAATGGACTGATCCCAAGAGTTGCTGGTTTGGGATATCTCTTTTTACCCTAACTTGGCCCTTTTTTTTTTTTTCCCCCTTCCATCCTCCTCTTCCCCCCTAAAAACTGCTATAAGCTCTAAAAGTATCCAGATGCAGATATATTAGAATTCTCTTGAATTACTGGTTACCTTTGACAGATAAGAATCTTTGGTTTCTTCTTGAATTTTCTGGTTTCTTTCTGCACTTTTGGGATTAGTTGGTTGGGGGGTTTGGGGTTGGGTTTTTTGTTTGTTTTGTTTTTTGTTTTTTTGGGTTTTTTTTACCAATATGTTCTAGCCAGTGTTTTTTCATGTCAGTATGATTTTATACCTTGTGCCCAGAAAGTGCATTATTTGGGCCCTAGTAGTGCCAGTACTCGACATGAAAAGCCTTTCTGTTTCTTTTGAAATTTGCTCTTCTCCTTTTCTCTAGAGACAAAGGAAAGTATTTAGGGTTTGTAAATTGTCAAGCTGAACAATGTAGCTAAATATTTGAAGCATGATATTGGCAGGGGGTGGCTGAGAGCAACATAAAGCAGTGACTAAATTTTCCTAGGGTTTGGATGGTTGGTTGGTTACTTGAACAGGGCTTTTTTTGGTGAGTTTTTTCCACCACAGAGGAGAATTATCACCACCATTATCACTAGTTGCTTGTTGATTCTTACTCTTGAAACCAACCATAAACCTTACAAGGGCAAGACGTGTGTGATGAGTGCTTGTGAGGCCAGCAACTCTTTTTATTATTATCATTTGTGTTAACTTCATGCAGAAAGAACCACACGTGCTAAATTACAATACTACTATGAGCAAATTCCTTCTGTAGTTTCAAACAATAACTTGGAGCTTAGCTAAGCAGCTTCACAATAAAATTCATTTAAATACTCACTTGTTCATGCTTCATGCCAAGAATACATCTGTATCTTTTCTGCACCCTGCATCCGTAACCCACCTGAACTTTCTACTATGAAGTTTCTAATAGAGTGCTTAGCTGCTTTGTATTCTGCCTTTATCAGATATTAAGTAGTGAGCTGTATGCTTCTATTTTTTACTTCATTTCCCATTTCAATATGCCCTTTACCACAGAATGTGCATGTCTTCCCACTCCACTGTTTTTGAAAATATTTCCTGTTACTCCTGCTTGCTTCTCACCGATGGTGAAGAGGAGCATAGAATTAGGCACCTGTATTACCCAAACCACCAGCAGCACTGACAAATTAACATTTTTTAAAAAGCACACAAATATATTAGCCTCTGAAAATGTTTTCAATGAATTTTTTGTAAAAACAAATAATTAGCTGCGAATCTCTTATCGGGCTTTTGAAAGTATATCTATATGTCATGTATATTTTGAGCAGTAAATGAGCTTTGTTGGACTTCATCCAATGAACCTAAAAACCTCTATTATAAATATGAATTGCACAAGCCTTGACATTCTTTCGGTTTCACTGTTATATCTCTGAGTGCAAAACCTTTCCTTACAAAGAGAAACTAAGAATAAGGCCTATGTTATTCCTACTGAATAGAGGAATTCTACTGGTTAGTGCTGGGGATTTTGTTTGGGTTGGTTTCATTTTAAAGCAAATTTATTTGTGTTCCTGTATTTTGTAAGAGACTTTCAATTAAATTTCCTGGATCTGTTTGACATTTCAACTTTCTATGCTGAATACATTCCCTAATTATCCAGAGGATATTGAAAAAATTATTAAAATGCTGTACTTAATTGTTTGCTATTGGGCTTTTCTTCACAGAGACTCTTGGATATTTGCCATGTCTATTTTCACATCTATTTGATGTCTCCAAAGTTTTCTGAGTCTTCTAAGGATTACGTAGAAGTTTTTTAATGGAAGCTTTGAAAAAATTAATACAAAGGGTTTATTTTAGAGGAGAGCTACTCCATAATAAAAACAGGAACTATGTCCCTTTGTATATTGACAATTATTTGCTTAGATTATTACTTCTACAAAAATTTTGAAAATGTTTGCTGTTACTTCACTTTGTAGTAAAGTGTTCCAACATGCTAAGGCAATTTTTGTTGAGCAGAAGTTTCTCAAGTTAACGTGTATCATTCATTTGTTTCAATGGTTTCATATTAGTGTTCTGAGTCCAAGAAGACTTATTTGAAGTCTTAAGTGACATTTTATTTAAATTGGTAAATTATAAAGCTTGTCAAGGCTCAATTTAATAGTGGCCTTCAACTACTGTTTGTCTTTCCATTTCTCTAAATGAAAATTTAGATTTCTGTTTAACCAAGTTTGAGGGTCATTTCCAATTATGGGTTTGGATTTGGTGTTTTCATTTACTGTAGTAGCCTGTTAGAAATGCAATTTTTAAAAATACAGATGAGAGGTTATTTGCCTGATCTTTCAAAATGCTGCTGGCTATCATTAGCTTTGGTATAGACTTGGAATTTCTCTGAGTTAATACAAAAGACTGTTAAAGATTTACATCTATGTAATAACTTAAGGGATTCTGTGATATTGTTATCAGACATATAGTCTGATAAACTTGCTAATATGTAATTTAGATAAAAGTAGAGCAGGCTGTAAGAAATATCAGTGAGATCTACCCAGAGAAGAGATGAGCAGAAAAATGTAGGTATAATTTCATGATGTTACATTCAAAATAATCTATTGAAGAAACTATATGAGTCATTCATGCTCCTTATGGGCTCCAAATCAATATAAGGGGGAGAAAAAAACCCTCTATTTGATAGCCAGTAGTAAATCTTTTTAAAAGACCATTCTATTTATTACATATACAACATTGAGAACGTGGTAATTTTTTTTCTAGAATACTAATATGAAGCCAGTGAAACAAAACAATAAGACATCTTCTGTTCTAATACTGTATTAAGTCTTCCACCTTATCTCAAAAAATTAGAGTTCAGGAGGAAATCAGGATCAAAAAAAATATTTTAGGAATAGGATTAAATACCAAGGAAAAGGAATAAAATACATGGAGGAAGAAATATTTAATCAGTGCATACCAAATTTCTCTGTTTCAGAGAAGATAAAGCAAGACCCTCTATAAACTCTAGGGTATAGTTCAAGAATTGAAACACTTGAAAGATTTCAAATTAAAAACTATGCTTTTCCTCATAACAAAATATAGCCATTCAGGCTTTACTTTTGCCTCAGAAGTCTTCATGGCAAGGATTTTAGCAGTCTTCAGAAGAACTGATACTTCTATAGGTAAAAACAGCCAGTGATAGTACAGATACATAATTGTAAAGATTGTTAGTCAAATCCAACACAGCCTTGCTCTGTTGCAAGAGCAAGACAATCCTTAGTTTTTCCCAAGTGTTTCCTTGTAATGTTGTTTTAGTTTAGACCTACCAAGTCTTTTTATTTCTATGCAATTGAAATATCCACTTTCCCCAAAATAGCAATGATGTAGAGTGAGTAGTACCAATATTTGCACTTACAGTAAAAATTCAGGGCTGTTAGCATTGAGCCATTTGGCTGACAGTGCCTACTTTGTGTAGCATATGTGATTTGTCAGTCATCCATGAAATACGCATCACTGAGATTCTGATCTCCATTTATTGTTCAGTCTTCTGAGAAAATACTGGTCTGCTGATCCAGATTTCTCAACATTTTGTATTCTCATATAGCATCTACTTGGTGCCTTGAAAGGATTATTTTGTATTTTCAGTTTGCCCAGCTCTGGTGAGCCACATAGGCATGGTGTACTAATTGAGACACAAATTGTGTAAGGTAACTGCTGATTTAAAGTAATTGAACCAAGCTCTTGGTTTTACAGTTTGTAGAGTACCAGTACTTCACAAGAAGTGTGATCAGACCACAAATGATCCCTGCATATATGATGCTGGTTGCATTTTTTGTTTGTTTCCTTGTTTTTACCCTAATACTAATGTAAGATGAAGACTGGCACACGTGACTCTCTTTTCCCAGGTGAGGCCTACTACAAGATTAAAAGATTGTGATTATTCTATATGGACTAATTGGTAGTTTTCTCATGCAGAGTGGAGCAGCTTTCTTAACAGAGATAAGAAGAACCCTCTCTTGAGGATATTTTCCCAGGTGGCTAGCTCAGTCTGTTCTGAGGTACAAAATACTGATTTCTCTTCCCTGGAAGAATTTGAACTGAAGTGGGATCCTCCTGCACACAGGAGTAAATTAAAACTGCACAACTCCCTCTTTGGTTAGGACCTAGTTTGGTAAGCATGCTCAGAAAATGATCCATGAATCAGGTGTACAAACAAGACAAGCAGAGATTTGTGGATCATGACCTAGCTGGAACAGGCAGTGCTGGGCAAGCTAAGAAGTTTTTTAGACACTCAGAAACTCTCACTGTTGGAAAACTACATATTCATATTTTGAATGGTAAAATAATGGAAAGATTATTTTATAGTTAGTGTCATACACATTCTCACCTCACCACTGATAGGTGTTCTTGCAATAAGCTCTGATGCACAAGCCTAGTGCTACTTTCTGCACATGTTAATTTTTTTTAAATCCAACTTCCAAGACTGAATAAAAAAGGAATTGATCTTTCAGCATCAAGTTTGACTACTACTAATTGCCTCTTGGCAGGCCCTTATAAATAAAGCATCAAATAACACTAAAAGTCAATCAGCTAATGTAAAGAAACACATCTCATGAAAACTAGATTGAGCAGATGAAGAAATACATAGGTCTTTATTTTTAACATAGCTCTTATAATAAAGCGATGTCTATTTAGTCCATGTATCAATTTTTTTGTATATATGTTTGAAAGTGCTTTCCTCAGACCCTGCATAGCAGTTTCTGACAGCTTTATCAACATGCCAGTCTTGGTGCATCCCAGATTCCACCACATTAAGTGTACCTCTGAATTGTGTTGTTCCCATATATTCCCAACCCTGATTTTTCAGTTGAAATTTTTCAGCAGCCAGCATACTTACATTTTTCTCTTCCCCCAAGAGAGTGGTGTGTATGCCTTTCAGTTCATTCACTGATGGATAAGTCTAATACCATAGGACTCTGTAAGAGGACAGGTCATGACATACTTGCAGACAACAAGATTTGAAATTCCAATACACGGAAGGTAAGATGTTCTTGCAGCTGTATTCCTCAGTTTTGAATTTAACTCGTACTGGTAATCTGAAAAGCATTACTGCCCACTCAATTTCTGGCCAGTTGCTCATGCCAGTGGCCATATCCATATTACTGGGATCTTTCAACCTCCAAAACAGGACAGCTGCACCTGCATTGTCAGCTGGGCCTGAGCTATGCCAAGGGTGGCTTGGGAGAATGCTGCTTGTCCTGGACCTAGTGCAGGGACCCTGCTGTCCACAATTTCACAGTGTAAGCTCCGTGCCCTTGCACTTTTTGGTTTGCTAGCATAGACACAGCTTTGCCACAAACAAAACTGACACACTGTGCTTTACTTCTGAAACTGAGATGTCTTTATAGTAAGGCGAGATCAATCTCACAGTAAGGTATAGTATGTAAAACGTGGACTACGTTCCACGACAATGTCCGTCACTAGAAAGTTCTAGAGGCAGAGATAAATCCTAGTTAGTTTGTAACAAACCCTAAGACAGCTCAGTTCACTTTTGATCAGCCTCCAAATTACTTGAGTCTTTATTCTGTCCACTAAATAATGAGAAAATGTTGAAATGCTTAAAATGATCATAAAGCTTCTCAGGGCCACACTAAAGATCCTGTGAAAATAAAGATGTGAAAATAAACCAGAAAATACAAAGTCAAACTGATGAGAAGTTGAAAGAAAACAATGTAACATTACAAGGAGGTAAACAAATTAACATCTGTCAGAGAGATTCACAGTATATCTCAACTATTGCTACAGTGTTCTGACCTGATAACTACTTCCAGTTTGTGGTAGTCAAGGGCTGGCTGCAGTTGCTCACAACAAATCTATTTAAAATGCTTGAGAGATGTCACAAAGAACATCTTACATTTTAAAATAATAGAATATCTTGAGTTGGAAGGGTCCAGCAAGGATCATCAAAATCCAACTCCTGGCGCTGCATAGGTTAACCTCAAACATCACACCATGTGCCCAAGTGCATTGTGCAAACATTCCTTGAACTCTGTCAGGCTTGGTGCTGTGACCACTTTCCTGGGAAGCCCATTCCAATGCCCAACCACCCTCTGGGTGAAAAACTTTTTCCTATTATCCAGCCTAAACCTTCCTTGATACAACTTCAGGCCCTTGGGTCCTGTCACAGTCACCAGAGAGAAGACATCAGTGCCTGTCCCTCCTCTTCCCCTCACAAGGAAGCTGCAGCTGCAGTGAGCTCTCCCCTCAGTCTCCTCCAGGCTGAACAGACCCAGTGCCCTCAGCCGCTCCTCACACGGCTTCCCCTCAAGGCCCCTTACCATCTTTGTTGTCCTCCTTTGGACACTCTCTAATAGTTTAATGTCTTCTTACATTGTGGCACCCAAAAGTGCCCCCAGCACTCGAGGTGAGCCCACCCCAGTGCAGAGCAGAGCAGGACAATCTCCTCCCTTGCCCAGCTGGCCATGCTGGGCCTGATGCCCCCAGGACAGGGCTGGCCCTCCTGGCTGCCAGGGCACTGCTGATTCATCTCCAGCTTGCCACTGGCCAGCACTCCCAGGTGCCTTTATGTGGTGATGCTTTCCAGCATCTCATTCCCAGGCTGTCTGTACATTCAGGGTTGCCCCATCCCAGGTACAGATCCAGCACTTGCCTTTGTTAAACTTCATACTGTTGGGTGATTGCCCAGTCCTCTAATCTATCAAAGACTTTGTCAGACCTTACTGGGAACAGGAAGACTAGTGCATGGAAAGCAGGAAAAGAATCCTCAAACACTGTTACACCATAAAGCTTCTTGCCACTGGCTTGTTATCTGGTGAAAATATGACTGGTGGGGGGGGAAGGTGGAACACCCCTTTTTGAAAGAAGTAATATATAACTGAGTCCTTTATTCATGGTCCAACAATAATACAATCTAACAAACATGCCAGATGCACTGTTGTTAAGAGATATATGATACCAAATGCTTTGTCTAATTGCTTGATGAATAAAGGGACAGCCAGTATTTTCTATGCTTGGAATAAACCAAGTCTATTGTTATAAGTAATGAACTGAATTGGTCATTGAATTCTGTAAGATTTGTGCTGCTGGCTTCTTTCTGTATATTACCTAATGTGTTGTAGGATCTATAAACCTAAAACACGACCCCACCATGAAAAGATGAATCCAATGCTAATGCTGAAGGCATTCATCAGATGAGGAGCATTATTATTGTTTTCACTTAAAGGAAACAGCATTTAAAAATAAGTTAGGACACCCCTGTGATCATTCAAGTGTGAGCGAGCCAAAGACAAGTGCTCTAGCATCAGTTGCTTACAACCTGTATGGCAGTGGTTCACCTTGCAGTTTCATCACTGAGAGAGACATCTATTTGGAAATACAATTTTATGTTTTGCTGGTTTTTTGGGATGTCTTCACAATTATATTCAACTGCTACTGTATTGGCACTTGCAACTCAATATTTAAAACCAATTTCATACACTTCCCATAGTCCTAACAGCATGTGTAATAGCAGAGCACTAGCCAGCTCTTGTAATTAATTCCTGTTAGCACTATCCACATTCACTGTTTTTGAATAACTATTGTCAACTTTCTGATTTGCCATAGCCATATAAGACAACCAGCTGCCAAAAATGTCAGGACCAAATCTATCCTTATGCAACTATTTGGAAGTGTGCCTTTTCTGTGCTATTCTGCACCGGAATAACCTGCACCAGTCACATTGCTCCCTTTGATGAACTACCACTGCACACACCTCGTGAATCCAAGGCCCCCACCTCCCCTTTGGCTGCTGAGACCAAGCAACCCTCATCTTGTGTATGGCCACTAAAAAGAACTCTCAAAACAGTAGCAGAGGTGCTATGCTCACTTGGCCTTCCCCTGGCTCCTTCTCTTCCATCTCACCTCAAAGTCCAGTATCTGTTGTCACTGAGGTAGATAGCAGACTCCCCAGTAGCCTCTTGATGCTCATATTTACCATATATTTAAACCTTTACTCACCTAGTTGCCTTGAGGATAAAGAAGGCAAAACTTCCTGAAAGACTCCAGAAGTTCATCAACACAACCAGTAGTTATCCTGCAGGTGGAGATTTGGCACCGATACACAAATGATACTTAAGTGCAAAAATGCCTTCAAGGAAGTAGAGAAAAAAAACCCACCTACAATTACAAGCTTTACCAGGAATGTATCCCAGAGGGAACAAAACAAAAGCACTGTGCCCTCAGTAACTGGATTGTTGATAAAGGACCCAAGGGGAAAAAATAAATCTAGTGACATTCAAGGCTTGTTTGCACGTGCAAAAAAAATTTGCTGTTTCTCTCTTGCTCCTATTCCTAGAGAAATGTTTCTCCTATGTTGTGCAAGATACCTTCCTCCACACCCCCCCATCCAGATTACAGCATCAGACTACTCACCCCCTCCTGCCATTCCCAGCTCTGCCCCCTGCCCCCCACCCACCCAGATTGTCTTCCACGAAGCAACGCTGCTGTGCAATCACTGCAGAGTATTCACACATTGCTCCTGCACTCAGCCACCAGGGAACTTTCTTCCAAGCTCATTCTGGGATGACCCCCAGCTGCTGCAGTAGCAGCACTCCTCCCTCTCACAAATATTGTGCAGCCATCTATGACTATGAACAGAATCACAAAAATTCTCCACTATTGCTACTCCTTTCTTACTCAGTTATTCTAGATGCACCTGACATACTTGATCTGCAGTACTTAATCTCCATGCTTAATGCATGCTTAATCTCCAGTAGTTTTGAATCCCTTTAAGAGTTCACATCTTCCAACTTCTTACAGAATATGTCTGACGTATATGTATATGACATCAGAAACTAGGAGGGTTTGGTTTTTAGAAATTAGATTTATTATTATTATTATTATTATTATTACTATTCTAAAGAAAGCTTAGAATTACCTTCCAGTTTTGTCTTACAATAGACCAAAAGTTCTTGTTCCACAACCTTTATTTTGCAAGGAACTACAGTAATATTTTATAGCCATTTTAGAAATAGACTGAGGACTTTGACAAGATCACTCTTTCCAGTCACTGCATTGTCATCTTAAATTATATTGCTCTCCATTAAATTGTTCATTATTGGAAGATTCATATCAAACAGCTTAGTACCTGAAATTGTCCAGTATAAATTCAGTTTTTATGGGCTTCAAGTCTGAAATTTATTTCTGAATGAGAATGGAAACAGTGATAAAACAATTCCTACAAGTTATACTGCCGTGACATAAATGCAGTACTAAAACTAAGCACAATGGCCTCACACAATCAGGTTTATTTTTTGAGCATGAATTTGAATTACTAGCTTTATCTTAGCAGGTATGCAAATACAATTTTCCACTCATATTATGATTAGTATCAATAGACAAAGTTAAAATCTAGTGTTAGCTAAGTCAGTTTTTACCAGAACTCATTTATAGCCACTTTGAAGATGATTGTGAGGGAATTTTGCTGTATTAGTCAAACACCTGTTAGTCCCTGTCATCACAAAGGGCATAATGTATCAAAACAGTTTATTTCTTATAGTGTCCATTTTCTATGGGAAAACCATTAACTATTTCATTCTGATCTATTATAATCAGAAAATGCAGAACTGGGCATTCTAGAAAGCAGTTGCTGGCAATTTGACAAGCCAATCTGGCTATAGCTAGGCAAGTAACAGCTTTACCAGTTTTAAAATAAAGCAAAAAGTATCTATATTAGAGAGAATATGAGTAGAAAATTCTTGTTTTACCAAAAATAATGGCGCTGAACATTCTAATGCCTCTCTTGACCATTATGTATGCAGCAATTTGACTAACAGTGAAAGTATTCTTCACATTTTCCTACAAATACAAGAAAGATAACTAACCTTGAGCCAGGAGGGTGACAGAGTTCTTGCTATACTGGAGTTGTTTATAGACAGTATCCTGTATATTTAGTGCTTTAATTCACATATAGAAGTTTACTGTCTTATTTTATATAAATGGACATTATGGGCTAAGTTATTACTTTTCCCAATTCCACTAGAAATCTAACTTGCATGATACTTATTCTAATAAATGATCTTTATTTTCTTGCTAGTCTTTTTCTCTTTCCTTGTTTTTTCTTTTTGCAGTTATGAACAGACCAAACAACTCTCAAACTTCTAAGGGTTGAGCAAGATGTACCAAAACAACTTAATTTTCACTGCTGTTTAGCACAAGGGTTCATTTTCCATTAGGATTTCTGCTAATTGGGTGCATCTTATCTTCAGTTCAGAAAAAGCTGCCTTTGCCATTGAACAGACAAAATACCAAACATAAACTTGTGCTGACATGGGCAGTTAGCCCAAGGTCAGTCAATGATACGGCAATAGTGGAAAGTGACAACGAAGGGGAATTATATAAGGCTAAGGGAAGGGGAATCTAACTACTCATGAGTAACTTCTTTTTGATCATTCATTATGTCTTGTTTCTGATGCATTTGCCTCCTTTAAACTTAAAAAAAAAAAACTGTCTATCCTTCCATCATGGTTTAAGAATGGTCCTCCCCAATTCAGTGCCCCATTAAAGCTCCCCAAAGCTAGATGCCACTTGCTCATTCTCCTCGCTTCCCCTGTTCTTCCCACACCAGGGATGGAGTTGAAAATTGGAGGCACAAAAGGCTAAAATCACAGGTTGAAGTAAGAAGAGTTTACTGGAAACAGCAGTGAGATAAGAAAAGGAACAGTAACAGCAACAAACTAATGACAAAAGTGTACCCAGAGTGGGTGATTTACACACAAAATGCTCACCAAGCCCGAGATAACTAAACAATGAGGAATGAACCCTAAGCCCACCACTGGAAAGGGACATGCTTCTCCTTGAAGACAGAGTCCCTTCTCCCCAACCCTGGGACCCTGGCCACGAGCTAAGATGGTACTGAATAACATCTGGGTCTTGGACACACCCACACAGCTCCAGGCTCTGCTCCCTCACAGCTACTGCAAAATATTAACCCAGTCCTTGGCTGAAACTTGGACACCCTCACAATTTTTTTTTTTCATGTACCTTGAATTACCCATCTGTTACATCCCACAGAGGACAAATACTGCTTTCAGGGATCCCTCCAAACCTTGTGTTCAAGTGTGAAGCAGTCAGTCATTAAATACTGATGATACAAGTTTCCTTAGGGCAGAGATGTGACACCTGGCCCTTCCAACTGCCACTTCAAAACTAAAATACTTACACACTTCCTGAAGGTGCTCTGCAGATCACCACCTGCCTACGAAGACTCTTCCTACATATGTCTGAATGTGTGACCATTCTAATTTTAAAAACATGTTCTAGAACTTGATACAGTGCCTTGAAGATTTCTCTGAGAATTTGACACGTAGAGAAAAAATATAGGTAAGCATGACATTTACAAAGCACTTCTGAAAAATCAGAAATGTTAAGTGAATCAGCAGGGTAGTGTGTTTCACTGCACTTTAGCCATGTGGATCTTTTGTTAAACGCTTCCAATGGAATTCTGGCACTGAGCTGAATCTCCTAATCCACTTGAGACAACAGAAGAATTTTGTGCCAAAATTACTAGGTCAAAGTATTGTGCAATCAGTTTAAGGACCCAACTTTTGCCCACCTTTTAACCATTTATTGAAAGAACTCTCCTTAAATAAGCCTGTCCAGAGAAGTGCCTTCTGATGCTCATGCTTAAGTTAAAATCTAAGTTTAAAGGGTCATTTCAAGAGCTTCAAGTGTGTAGATAGGATGAGGCAACTAATCTCTTGGTGATCCACACAAAATGATCAGAGTAGATATACACACACACACAGAGGAACAAGAAACTCATAAATTGAAAAATGCTTACAAATAGCACTTTGATGATTCTGTGAAAGAGTTCAGATGGTTCAACCTCCCACAGGCATAGTTTCTAATAGACTTTCAACAGGGTCCATCAGAAAGCAAGTCAGAAGTAGTGTGCAGGATTACCAAACACATATCACTGGGTAACACTAAGGACTTCCCTTCTCATTGTCTACAGTTTCTGTTACAGCCCTCTACCTTCCATCACCAAAAGCAGAGCATTGCTTTAAATTTTCTAACAAAACTAAGTTCATGCTGCAGAGAACAGCCTCCTCTTCTGTGGGTGTAGCAAGCCTATCAAAAAAGTGTAAGTGACATTTATATCAATGCAGGTCTTTACTCCTATTCTAGCTAGCAGACAGAGTTCTGGCAATTAAGCCTCAATTTTCAAGTGTAGATATGCTTGGCTTCTTTTTTGTTTTAATTTAAAAAGGCAACTAGAGACTGCTTCCCAAAGAATAAATAGAACGCTAGGTCAGGCAACAGTTATTTATTTATTGACTTAAGCAAGCAAAAGGTATCCTCAAACATAATGGCTACCACTTGAGCAATACAAATCAATGCTACTGAAGAACAGGGAACATCTTTTCTTTCACCCCTCCCATCCCAGAAGTAACAATAGAAACACCAAGACCCCTAGAGAAAAGAGGAGGAGAAAAATCATAAAAGGTACTTAGAATGAGCTGCAGAGTTGAAACATGGAAAATAAAAAACCATTAGCTAATCTACCACATCACCACAATCACCTTAAAACCAACTTTCATTGTTCCACTTCCACTAGGTACCAAATATATAGCACTGTTTAACAGCGATTTCAATGTATTAACAACTGTCCTCAGCTGAAGAAGAACAGTAATTACAATTTATATTAAATTTGAGGCTACAGATAGAAAGAAATGTTTCCATAGATTACAGTGCACATTAATGAAAAGAGAGTGGGGAGAAACAAAGCTACTTTCAAATTACTGTATGTCTCTATCGATCAAGAAATTTGTTCTGCACTGATAGCTCATTGAAGACACAATATCCTGTCAGAGTATGGCAACTCTACTCACCCTGTGACAGTGTACCTGATGAATGTATCTATGAAGAATTTATCTCTAAATCCCCTAAATTGTAGGCCACTGAAAATCCCAGTTTGCTGCTCCTGTGTAGGTGGTTTTTAATCAGACATCGGCCAAAAAAGCAAACACACCGCATGCAAAACAATTGTTACTATATCATTTAGTCTGCCTTGTAACAGTCAAAGATATGAGTATGGCATTCCTCAGATTAAGAGAAAACATTAGTCTTTAGTTTTGCAGGCAAGGAGACCTTTTATTTTAATCCATTAAAAGAACCGAAAATAGTCAGCAGGTGGCCACATCTATCCATGTTTCATTAAAATCACATAAAACCTAAGTACAAAAGCACCACTGATTATTGCTCTAGAAAAACTGCATGAAAAATTCAAATACACACAGTAAAAACATCACCATATGCACAAGACATAATTTCTTAAAGCAAGTGTATGGAATGCTGATCCAATTTTACACATACCTTGCAATATTAAGTTGATATTTATATTACTTGGCAACAATGGGAATTTCTAAAAGCACTGTTATGACAAGGGAAATGTTCATATACAGTTTAATATGTCAACTATCATAGTCCTAAAAAAATTAGCATTTACAAAATACTTGATAAAAATATCTTTTAAAAGTTGTCCAAGAGGTACATAAAATCAACCCAAAATTTTCATGGTATTTCATTCATTCTTGTCACCTACAGATTCAGTTTTCTGAGCCTGTGGAGAAGAAAGAAATTAAATTACTACAGTGAAATGCTATTAGGTACCTAAATACCCAAGCTATCCTTACTCCTTTGATTTCTCACTTGCAACAGCTCCAAACCTGTGTCCATAGGACATCTACACAACCGGAACAGTTACAGTCACACACTTTTCTCAACTCATCAGTCCCAGCTTTTCAAAAGCAATACAAGCCTTACCTGTCAGCTTCCATCGTTCACACTGAAAAGCACCACACTACCACCTGTTTCTATTCACTGCACACATGCTGAATGCTCTACCGCACCCTTAACTTTCACTGTTTCAATCTGCCCTTTTACTGACAGTGTGCTGGGTGGGGCACCTCTGGATGTTGAAACACTAACAGTTGAGCGAGATGCGAATCTGCAATAACATTATGGGCAATAAAAAGAAACATTATGAACATGCTAACAATGTCTGAAAGGCTGAATAATTAAAAAACACTGATTCAATCAGCAGGAGGTATGTGTGGAAAGTACCTCTTCAGCTTTATTTTCACCATTTTCAGATGGTGTAGTACCTTCCTTTGCAGCTTCTTGCTTTTCATCCTTCTTTCCTTTAGCACCTTTGCTGGCCTTTGTTCCAGGTTCCTTCTGGTAGAAGATTAAAAACATGGCCATAGACATGGTATGAGTAGCCAGAACCCTACATCTTTATCAAAACAACTTTTTCATCTTTATCAAAACAGCAAGTCTCTTGGCAAGCTTCATGTGCTGGACTGAAACAGAAAACCATCTAAAGGCTACCTGGAAACTGTAAGCCCACATAAATTACATAGAGACTCAACATTGCTCGAAAATGGTGGTGTCTGCTTCTTTAGTTTTTCTGCTAATTTTTTCAGGGATACAAAACCCCATCAGACTACTTTGGCAGCGCTGTCCTATGAGGTTTTTTACAGGATATCTGTGGAACAAATACAATTACAGTACATTGAAAGCTTATTCAGCCAAGGACAAACACCACATTGTTTGTGTAACTACAGCACTACACTTTCAATTAATATAAAATATTAAATTATATTTTAAAAAATAAGCTTTTTGTTGAGTGTCCTTTTGTTACTTTGATAACATCTGTGATGGTCATTCCATGTCAATGAAAGAACCAGACCACACACTAGGGAGGCAAACTGATAAAAGTCATCTGCAGCAACAAAGTAAAGAATTTATCAAAACAAACTATTCTAACAGCCAAAGTTTCATTTTGAGATTTACTCTTAATTTCTATGTTGAAGTCTACTATTTTTTACAAATCCTTTCTCTATGTAGTTATTTATATTTGTGATCTAAACGCTAGCAGAGACATAGGTTAAGTATTTAAAGTGCAATGGGATAAAATTTAAATATACTATTAAAATTTAAATATACTAATGTAAAATAGTAAATGATATTGCATTTACTATTTTACATCAGTATTTAAAGTAGTTCTGATCAACACTGGATATCTTTCATGCAATCATTTGCTCCAAATTCTCCATGCAAGTGGCAATAATAGCTGTGAACAGGGATATTAAGGTCTGCCTTCCTTCATTTACTACCCTTCCCCACTGATGCCCATACAGAAATGGGATAGTGAGGAGAGAGCACCAGTAATCCCAGTTCCAGGGCTGCCTGAATTACTCCTTCTACCCCGCAGCTTCAATGTTACACAGCAGCTTAATTTTGAAGCTTACAGTTGGTATGAGCATAGTTGTAACTCTTTACCTACAAAAGAACTAAGGAGTTGACTTAGTAAATTCATAACATGAAAGCTTTTGACAATAAAAATTATCTCAAACCTGTACCGTCTTTTATTGTTTACTAGCAAGTTGAGAGTACATACTTGCTGTTTTCTGTTGAGGAGACCAGGATTAATATACCACTTAAAATGTGATCCAGTTAGGGTTTGGAAAAAAAAGATTACTGTATTAAAAAGTTACTTACAGCAGTATCATAACATATTTCAGTCACCCAAAATAAGCTTCAAATGTCTTTCACACAACTTAGACTGGGTCCGTGACACCGAGCTCATCTCACAGGTAAGTGAAGCTACAGAAGCTATCACATTCCCTTCTTTATTAATACTCTTTTCAGAGGGGAGCAGGATGGACTCAGCAAGACTTTACTGGTAATTTTTTATGACAAATCAAAGAGTGTTTAAAGTCAGAGTTTTACTTTAGTTTTACTTTTGCATGTGGACTTTGTATCCTGGCACTTGCCCAACTGAGATGACAATAAAAGGACTTGAAAAATGGAAGTGTGAGGAGTGCTAGACTCAGTGTCCAGCATGGGGGCTTTTTTCTCAATAAAGCAATTGCTTTTATTCAACATTCCCCTTAGGCACAAATAAATCTACAGTTTCTGAAGTACATGATTTATATGTAAAAATCCTGAAAAGGTATTTCAAACACTAATAAGATTTTAATTTGACTGTAACTGGCCCAGAAAACCCAAACCATTCAATTTAAATATATTTAATTTCACCTTTATAATTGTAATTGTGCATTCTCAGCAGCAGCCAGGCTTCAAGAACAGATAAGAGTTTCTCAGTACAAAATGAAGTACTGCACCTCTAGACAAGGAAACAGAATGATACAGAGTAATCTCAAATGCTTTTGTAGAAATTGCTAGGTCTCACGAAGAGTTTACTCAACCAAGCCTGTACTTTTCAGGAAAGGTGTAGTAAAGGTAAAAATTCTTCTTAAACTAGCAATTCACCACGAACTAACATGGTCTGCATATCAAATAGGCAAGACATTTTCTTTGGGCCAGTAATGAGGCCAGGAAGGGGTGGAACAAAAAGAAAAGAATGATCTAATTTGTGGGGTTTTTTTTCCAGGAGGGGGGGCAGGGAGCTGCAGAGAGGGCAGGGCAGCCCATGCCTCAAAAAAATGCTGTGAATTGAACTGTTTGCAACATAAAGAAGGAGTATACTTGCTTACTATTGGCTAAAACGATGGTAACTAAAAAGAAGGAGTATTTACCTTTGTTGTTTTCCTTGGTTTGGGTTCAGGTTTTGGTGGAGCAGGTTTCTATAAAACATTTTTAGTTGCACAACATATTAGACACACCACCAGAAGCCAGCCTCCTCCACACCCTGCCTCCTCCCCACCCTGCACCCTCCCTTACTCTCTGCTCAACAGTATGAATCCAGAGAAAGTCTGAAAATCCTTACTGCACAAATGCACCTCATCTCTGTATACACGAGAAGTGAAAGTAATTTGGGGGTCACTCTACAAGTAGAACATGGAGATTAGTAGCAACTACTAAAAAAACCCCCATGAGCTATATTCTAACAGAGAAGAGGAACTATAACCAAGTACTAGCAGTGACATCGAATGAAGTTCTTGAAACACAGCTCCTTCTCCTTCCAAGAGAAGTAGCTGCATTTCCACAACTAACATCAACCTGCAAAATGAAATAAAGCCAATACTGCACCTAACAGATAGTTTTGCACTGAAGTGGGGAAATATATCTTTTGTCAGAACAACCTGAAAACCTGAACCAAGAAAACAAAGATAACTTCATTGCTAGAGCTCTTAAATACCCTTCGGCAAGAATAAAAATTCAATCAAGCAAAATGTAAAAAACTTGTTTGGTCTGAGAAACCATATGTGCTTAGAAAAGAATATACCAGGAGGTACTATACATACTTACAGCTGACAGTCTTGCTGATCGTCTTGTGGGCTACAGGGGAAAAAAAAAAAA